>JACEGR010005105.1:0-77605 GCA_014170235.1 Listronotus bonariensis
GTATATAATTTCTTTTGAGACACCTTGTATATCTTTTTCTATATAAAGCATAGAATATTGTACTAGTACACTTAGATCGTACATACAGAATAGCGCAAAAAGTTAAAAGGTTTTAAAGAAATTGAGATTAGATACCGGATTTGATATTATTACTGTCAAAAAACTCTTGGATACCGAATTTTATTACCATACAACACACAAATATTTGTTTTACTTTCACACCCTGTAGCTTCCTTATCATCAAAAATTGGGTATAGTGGTAGGGGAGCCCACGATGCTAAATGGGGATTTACTCGAGCGTTATAGAGACCTATTGGGTTGCAACTTAGATGATAAGAAGAAAAATGTTATATAATGTATATTTTTTTATCAGTGGGGAAATATCTGAAGATTTTAAATATGTTAAAAAATACTATTATTTTTTTGACTTGTTGAAATCATTTGGATCGTATCGGATTATATATTGTTCGTAATCCGTAAATTATTTTATTAAAAATAAAAAAAACAACTAAGCTCTAGAATGTAAAAACGACGTTTTATTTTTTTACTTTGTAGTCCTTCGCTTCCTTTACGTCACTCTTCAATTGTTAGATTATTAGACTATACACTGTTTAGCATGTAATTAACTCACCCTATCTTAAGCTGATGCGTTTTAAAAATTTCTGATTGATATATTTTTATTTTTTACGATTGGCCTTGTATTTGGTGAAGGTACTTAAACGGTACAAGGTATCCTCCGGTCTATTAATGTGCCTTGCTGAAGTAAAACCCAAAATCCCTTATTGGGCTCCAGGACATGATAATGTCACTAAAAACCTCATCCGCCATTTAAACCCCCAAATACATAGACATATTGCTAAAATGTACGAATATTGTTTGAACAACCACTACTTTCCTAAGGAATGGAAATCAGGTATCATGATTACACTGCCAAAACCTAATACAGACCACACAATGCCTATTAGCTACCGTTCAATAACTCTTCTATGTGTACTAGGCAAAAACCTCGAAATCTTTATAAAAATTAATACAGAAAAAGCTCTTGATCCAAAAATTCCAATATACCAATTTGGATTCACAGAACAATGCTCATCACACGCAACATCCTACAACTATACCGACTTCCAATGTTCAAATCGCTCGTCTACTTAAACAACACACAGCAGCAATGTTTTTAGACATCAACAAAGCTTTTGATCGTGTTTGGCACAAAGGTCTGCTCTATAAGCTGCATTTACTAAAATGTCCTCGTAAATTGATCCTTGTAATAAAATACTTCTTGGAAGAGAGACAAATACAAATCAGAATTAATAATTCTTACTCAAACAGCTTTACACCAGAACAAGGACTCCCCCAAGGATCACCATTATCACCATTACTATACAATATATATTGCCATGATATATACGACACAAACCAAGGAATCAATCCACATCAGTATATATTACAGATTGCTGATGATACTGCACTGATAGCACATGCTTATTCCTTAAAACAGACTATAGAAAATTTTCAAGAGTTAATGAACACAACACTAACATGGTTTCATCAATGGAGGCTACATCCAAACCCTACAAAATCGCAGTTTATAATCTTCCACCATAATATTAAAGATAATTCCCCTACAATCAAGATAGCTAATCTGGAAATACAGTCCAAAGTGTCAGCGAAATATCTAGGAATAATAATTGATAATAAAATTAACTTTAATCAGCATACATCCAACATCAAAAGAGGACTTTAGCCAGAGCAAAATATTTTAGAAATTTAACATTTAAAGACCAAGGCATAAGCACAACAACCGCTACCCAAATTTACAAATCCATATGCAGACCCCTCCTTGAATATGGTCATACTATGTTCCTCAACCTAAGAAAAACAGCATTAAAAACCTTGAAGTTGCTGAAACCACTTCAATACGCATTATAACAAAAACACGACATCCAAGGAATCCCCTACACAATTCATCAAACCAGCTACTGTACAATATCACTCAAATCCAACCAATCTCAAACAGGCTAATACAATTATCCCAGAAATTTGCCTCGAAACATCACAACATTGACCGTCTTCAACCATTGTGTACCCAAAGAACTATACACCAGCAACAGAATCCACCATATAGATTTCCAACAAGAACAGTTTTTGAACAGCTACAAGAAATGAACAATCAATAACCCCCTTATACGAACATTTTTTTTGTCTATCAATTTTTTCAAAATTCTATACCTGTACCATAACAACGATTAAAAATTAATATTATTTATATAAAAATACTGGGCAGCAGGACCTAGGTCAATAGCCCATTGGCATAGTATATATGTATTGTATTGTGTCAATAAATGTCTTAATAAATAAATAATATTCTGTGTTTTCTCTGTGTATTAATAATAAGCGGACACCCTGTACAAGAAATCTGTGTTTTCCCGCGTAGCATTAAAAAGCAGACACCCTGTATTTCATAAACTAACCCTTGTAAAGGAATCTACCTCTTCTATCTTGAACTAAATCTGCCCTTGACAACTTAACAAGAAATAAACACAGGAAGGAAATGGTTACCAAAAGCCGATTTCTTAGGAAGTCATTAAGCTTCTGGCCCAATTAATTGTTCGGCTTTGTTTGAGCCACACTACACGTTCTAGCTTTATCAGCCTTTCTAAGCCTTGTTTACAATAGTTTCCGAAAAACCACGAAAGTTATTTATCTGTGCCGTATTTAATAGAGGAAGAGAAAATAATTTTGAAATATTCGGTTTGACTAATTCTGTTAAATTTAGCGGTCTTAAGAAAAATAATATTAAAAATCATACACAAAAAATGTCTTGGTTTAAGCTATTTTGCTTTGACTTAAGACACGTTGTGAGTTGTATACAAAATCAGCTAAATAACATAACACAAGGGCAATGTAAGGAAAAGAGACGACAATCGTATGTCAATACCTGCATGTAAACATTTCCGATTGGATTAGTCACATACATTCTTTTTGCTGCTTTACTGGCCGATAGCCCAATATCGACTTGCTTAACCAATACAACGAAAATAATATGTTCTTTTTGTAAATGATTTTCTTTAAAACATTTTTCTGTACGACAGGACGTAAAATGCAATTTTACGCCCTAGGGCAAAAAGTATTAAAACCGTCCGCATTTATAAATGAGGGCGTAAAATAGCACTTTTACGCCCTAGAGCCAAAAAGCATCAAAAACGCCCAAATTTATAAATTTATAATAAAATTAAAAAATGCTCCATTTTTTTGGTAAAACAACAATTATTTTAATTAAATATATGTTAAAAGTGTATTAATTACAATTTGAAATATTAAAAGCTGGAAAATTATTTTCTCTAACCACAGAGAATGCTTGTATATTAATTTCAATCGTACAAAAATATTGTTTGCACCTCTGGTGTATAGCACTCTACGATCACATTATTGTTGGGGCGTTAAGCGCTATTTTGCGCCCTTGGTACAAAATAGACATTTTTGTACCAAGAGCGTAAAATGGCCCTTTGCGCCCGCGGCTAAAAGTTGTGGGCCTTAAAGTGCTATACACCAGAGGTGAAAACAATATTTTTTGTACGACTGAAATTAATATACAAGCATTCACTGTAGTTTGGAGAAAATTATCCATCTTTTAATGTTTCAAATTTTAATCAGTATACTTTTAACACAAATGCTTTATTTATTTGTTTTACGAAATAAAATAGGGCATTATTTAATTTTATTATTGTTTTATAAATTTAGAAATGCGGGCGTTTTTGATACTTATTTGCCCTAGGGCTTAAAAGTGCTATTTCACGCCCTCATTTATAAATGCGGGCGTTTTGATACTTTTTGCCTAAGGGCGTAAAAGTGCAATTTTAAGCCCTTAAATGGGGGCGTAAAATTGTATTTTACGCCCGGTCGTACAAAAATAACTGTTTTAGCACACACATACAAATAGATTTAGTCAAGTAAACATGATTTTTTTACCTTAAGAATATTATTCATTTCTTTGTAGATACTATTTTCCCGACGCGATTATTCAAACCTAAATTTGTTTTAAGTAGAACAGCCCCGGATTTTGAATTTTTTTAAGCGGGGCAAAAAAGAGCATAAAAAGCCTTTTTTCCAATGTAGGATTTTTGTACATTTACCAACAATAATAATAAGTACAAAAGTAGCGTATGAGGTAAAACTGTGCTAAAATAAAAAATTGTTTTTACGTGTTTCTTATGCTCGTAGAAAAAAGCGTTCCTACCACGTGCTGAAAGTGCCTTTTTCGCACTTGACTGCTTGTCCGAACTCCGCTACGCATCATTCGGTCAACTACAACGTGCAGAAAAATGGCACTTTCAGCACTAGTTAGGAAATATACTATATATGTGTTCCTGTAAGAATGGGCACCAGCAAGATCAGGATAGAGGGTATTACGAGGTTACCACGACAACAACCTTAGCAGCGACACCTTAAGGTAGTTTTTGTGGTAACCTTAGAGTACACCGCGGCACCGGGCCGATCTTGGTGCGGTTTATATGGAGACCACAACATAGAGAAAAAGTGAAAAAATTTTGGAGATTTAAAACGGGAAAATGCACTTTGTAAAGAATTTAAAAAATATGTGGGGAATTGTGCCTGAGATGGCATACTTGCTGAGTTGGCATAGTCACTATTTAATGTACATACATTTTGAATTACGCGCCTTTTGTTGATCCCCATTGAGGCCACCGGCTCAAACAAACTATTGCGTGAATCGGTAGCAGGGCCGTATTAACTGTATGAGGCGCCCTAGGAGCGGCTATCTTGCACAAAAAAAAAATGAAAAAAAAAAGGTAAAAAGGTCCCCACCTCCGTTGCGCCAATTTTCAGTGCCAGTAAAATTTCATACCAAAAAAAAAATTATTTCCTCCTTTTCGCGCCTCTTTCATTTATTTCAAAGCACCTTATTCACAGGGAAATTAGTTCGAATCCCCACCCGACCAACACTTTTTAAAACTCCCCTGTTTTGCGCCTATTACTCCTCTGTCTGGCACCTATTTTTCATGGCGCCCTAGGCTGTAGCCCAGTCAGCCTAATGGATAATATGGCACTGATCGGTAGCAGGTAAGTTGCCGTTGAGTGGTCGAAAAATACGGTTTTGTCATTTTTGTTTACCCAAAATATTTTTACGTGTCGTTCGCAGATAGTTTGGTCGGTCACGGGAGTGACTTAAAGGTGTGTTATTGTAACTTTCAGATAGATAATTTAATGATTATTATATATATATATATATATATATATATATATATATATATATATATATATATATATATATATATATATATGTTATTAAATATCTAGTTTAAAATGGTTTAATTGTCCCTTTTGGGACTTTAAGACGTAGGTAAAGTAAAAGGAAGGCTGGAAAAAAGATTACATAGGAGGTCACAAAATCACCTTTAATGAAAATCTGGAAAATGAACTGGTTCAACATATAACAAAAATGAAATCCATGTTTTTGGACTAACAACAAATGACGCCCGAACACTGGCATTTCAAATTGCGGAAGCAAAACAAATCCCTTATTTTGTACTAAAACTAAAATGTTTGGGTGGACCTAGCTGAATAGTTTCAGGCAATGTAATCCTACGATATCCTTACGATCACCTGAGAGTACTTCTGCGGCTCGACCTAGAGCTTTTAATAAAGTGCAAATTGACAAATACTTTTAAATGCTTTCTGGAATCTTAAATCAACATAAATTCCTGCCGGATGATATTTGTTATATGGATGAATCGGGTATCGCCACCGTTCCTTGAAAAATTGAAAAATAAGAAGGCACAAGAGAAAGAAGTTATGTTGAGAAAGGCAACAAAAACTGTAAAGAAGAAAATTGGTAAAGAGGTTGAGCAGGACGAGAATGCACAAAAAAAGTTATGATAAGAAACTCCGCTAGAACCATGAATAAGAAATGTGTTATAGAGGATAAAGATGAAAATGTGCAGGACGAGGTTTTTGACGTCGAAGATGACCTAGATGAGGAGACACGCCTTGTATTTACTGTCATGAACCTTACTCCTGGTCTTTATTAAGGGTATTATGGTTCCAGTGTCACTTCTGTAAGAAATGGGCCCATGCAGAATGTGCTGGGTAAGTCAGAAAGACAAAAATATTCAAATATGAAATTTGTAGCTAGTTTCATATTTTCATCATTACTATGCCACCTCATCACTTGTTACTTTCCTGAGATGGCATACCATGTTTCTTTTTTAAATATATTTTTTGATTGTTTTTTTGTCAATAGAAACAAAAATTACAGTACCCAAAAAAAAGTATGCCATCTCAGGCACACTTCCCCTAGAAATTTAAAAATGTCAAATCGCTTCCTCTTCAATTGTTACAACAAGTTCGAGAATTCCCCAAAACAATTCATCATGTGCAATTTTTTTATTTTTCATACAATATTTTAATGGTTAAGTTGGGCTTAATTGCTTATTTTAAATTGTTTAAATTAATATAACTTGATTTTATTCTGAACGTCATTCTGCAAAAACATTCCATGAGAATAATTTTAAATACATTGGCGCCCAGACGACCTGGTCTAATAAATACTTCTCCTTTTCCTGAATCCCTACCAATCTTAGAACTACTCCATTTATGGATAGGTACACAACTAAAATAGATTAAGGAAATTTATGGAAAAAACAGGAAAATTTAAAGAAAAGCGATTACATTGCGAAATAAACTCTAATTTCGCAGTCGTTAAAAGTTTAATTAAAACAAAGTATGTTTTGAAAATAAAGGGCTTTCCATTACAAAAGTTTTAACGATTAATTTTTACAGGCGCCTTGGTAATAATTAGTTTTTAATTTGGACTTCCTCGCCGGCTCCAAGTGGCTCCAAACATGGCGAAAATGTAAAACTTGCGGAATATTAATTGCTATGGAGAAATTCGCGAAACGAATTTTTATTTTTCCATTAAACTAAGTTGTGGTGGCTATTTTGGTGAAAAATTGCTTAATCGCTTTTAAATATGCAAGTTTCTAATTTAGTTTGCCCACTAGGAAATATTTAAATTCCGTTGATGTTTTATTGGTTCTCGAAATTAAAATTTTGGGATTATTCAAACAAAATTAAAACTTCGTAAGTAGCTGCAACTTAATCAATAAAAACGTTTTATTATTTAGTGTATTTTCTAAAAATCCAATAAATACATTTAAATTCATGCACTAGGTATGCAAAAGTTCAGATCTTAGCAAGTTGTATTTTAATGACATTGGTCAATATGATGTTTGTTATACGTAAACTGGTATAAGTTTTATACTTACTCACCAAACCTTATTAAAAAATTGTAGAAGTTTTTATATAGTAACTTAGAGTTTTTTTTGTAATTGTAACAGTCACATAATATACGCTCATACCAAAATGGAGCGGTTTTAAGCAAAGTTAGCACCGCTGCTTGACCGACAATCTGACGTGAATACCTACATGTGAACATTTCCGATTGGATTTTGTAACATCCTTTTTTGTTTGTTTATGAACCGACATTCCAATACCTACTTGCTTAACCAGTATACATTATAAATGCTCCGCGGATAATAATTGTTCATTTCTGGCGGCCAGCGGCAGGGCTTTTTCGCTCAGGAATATTGCAACCAGCTGTTTAAAAAAACAAGTTGTTTTATTCTCGCATAAAGATCAAAGACAGCACTCTCACATTTTTGCTCTACGCTGCCCACTTACGCTTAGGTATCGTGATCGAGGCCTAAGGGAATGCCAGACTTAAGACGCGCGAGCAAGCGGTTTTTCGCAGTGTGAAGGCTGCATGTTAATTTTCGCCCGCCCACTGAATGTCGGTGTGGCCACTTGCATCATTAGGTTTTGAAATAATAGCTTGCACAAAAATCGCTCGCTTGACGCTTGTCGCTCTTTAGTCTGGCAGTACATTAGGTGTGCGCAAATATTTTAAATGAATAGTTAGACACAAAAATGATATTTGGACAACTTGTTTTTTTTCTATATTTTATACTTGTATTATATATATATAACCAACTTTGCGATTTTATTTTTGAATTCACCTAACATCCTTAAAATTATTTTGCTTTCTATTTTGGCCACGTAAATGCAATATGAAAAATGCCTTCAAAAGTATCACTGCTTAAAATCGTTAAAGTATGTCATTTTTTTTTGAATCGTCTTTTAAATGTAAAGGAAAAATTTAAAATGTGAATATTTCTAATTAAATCAGAAGTCACCGAAAATTAAAAAGTGGGTATGTGAAAAATTTTTAAATACGATTTACCTTGACCATGTCCTTTTTTTATAATACAGGTTGAGCTAAATAACATAACACATAGGCAATGTGAGGAAAAGAGAAAATCTAACTAAATACCTGCATGTAAACATGCGTGAGTAATAGTGCTCGTTTTGTTATTTAATTACTGGCCGATATACCAAAACCTATTGCTCATGCAGTATGTATCTTACATTCAAGGTGTTATAGCTTGTCTAATAAATTCATAAACACCCGGTATTTTTACATTCACATTATAGAATTTACCCCTAAATTTCCTTTCCAACATTTTTAAATACCCTGTATACGTGGAACTAAAAGGCAATTTAATTTTATATAAATTTGCAAACCTAATGTAAGCCGTGCATCAAGATGAAAAAAACAATATCCTTGTGATAAAAAATATATTCCAATATAACTCAGGTATACAACGTCTAATGAAAGAACGGGAAAACGTAAACGGGGAGCATGAGGAGCTAATCAAATGGGGGAAAAGAAAACAATTCGGGAACTACAGAAAGCGTTAACATTCGTTTGCCTGGCACCTGGATAAAGTTGGAGACAAGGTTAATGGAATAATCGATTGGGGAACGGTTTGCATGAAAGTAAAACGAAATTTAGTTAACGTTTTTAATAAAGAAAAAGAAAATCAAAATTAAATAAGCGGTTCAGTTAAGGTTTAACAAAATTTAGTTGGGTAAATTTTATTAAAGATACCTTGAAGTAAAGTATAACGGCTGTTTTTTAAAGGTGGTTCCCCTCTACACCTTTTTTATCTTTTAAGAAAAAAATTGGTATATCGATATCTGACATATTTGTGCATTGGTTGATTTATTTAATTATTTTCTATTACTTTTTTTTAACTAGATATAACTTTTAAATGTAACCACCGGTAAATTTTCTCAAATTTTAAACGATTACAACAATCTAAATACAATGACATCCCATATGACATTTTTGATTATTCTGCTTTTGGAAATCTATTTTTTTAAATTTTATTCTATGGTGCCGTAAAGCCAAAACAATTAATTTTTAAGAAAAGTGGCCATAAAAAATTGTTTGTTTTTGTTTTTACGACTTTTAGAGATAGAGCAAAATTTTGAAAAATCGTATTTATATGGTCATAACTTTTTTTTTAATGGAACGAGAGTGGGTGATTAGCATACACTTATAAAACATTTTATTTTAAACGCCTAAATAAACACAAAGCACTTCTCAGCATAGTCATTTCGCTATCGAGTTCTAAATTATTTATTAAGCAGTGCATTTCTTTAATGTCCCCTCCTTTTATTATTTAAACGGATCAATAAAAAAAATAAAACCTTGGAATGTAAAATTAATGCATAAATACTATATTTAAGATAAACTTGACAGATAAAATTAAATGAAAAGGGAGTTTTTGTGGCCCAAGGGTGGCCCACCATATTCGACACGGTCTGTAGCTGGATAACCATGGGGTTTTTAAAAAAAGTAAATACTGAAACATATACAGGTCGGATAAGGCCACAGTATTAAAATTATTTTACTACTATACAGTGGTGTCTCAAAAGTGTGTGACGTGTATCAAAGTTATATTTTTTAAATGGAACACCCTATATTTTATGACGGTTT
This sequence comes from Listronotus bonariensis, assembly GCA_014170235.1. NCBI lineage: Eukaryota > Metazoa > Arthropoda > Insecta > Coleoptera > Curculionidae > Listronotus > Listronotus bonariensis. Next base: position 9,860 of record JACEGR010005105.1, read on the forward strand.
TAGATTCTACATAAAAATAATTTAAGTTTGTTTATAGTACCAAGTGTCTAATTTTATTCGTTTTTGTGACATTTGATTTTTTTTCAAAAATGCAGGGCTGCAATTAAATTAATTTTATTTTAACAATGTAAACTCCGTAAACTTTAAAATTTGTTACAAGATTAGGAAAAGTCTGCCTTATCATACGTAGGTCATATCGAGATCATAGATTATACAGGGTGATCAGAAAAATAATTTCAATTTTTTAGAAAGTCAAATAGCAATATCTCGCTTATTTATAAATGCAGAACACCCTGCATTTTTTACACCACATGATGACAAACCAAATGCTCTTTCAAATGGTGTGTAGGTTGCCTATACCTATCTTTTATACTTTTAAGTAAATTCCGGTTTTAACATATTTTTATTCCAAATGTCTATTTAAATGTAAGTAGGCTGTGATATGGCTATGCCTATTTACTAAGCCGTTATTGCAAAATGTAAATTTGTTGGAAAAAAGCACAAAATTAAAGATTTTGTATTATCTGCCACTATTTTTAAAATTCACAGAAAAAAATTCATTAGTTGCCTATAATGCTACTTCCAATAACACTTATTTCAGCTGAATGTGGTAATGATAAAACTTGTGTTCTTAAACAATCCTAATAACGCCTCTGGTCAGTTATGACGACATTCTGTGACCTATAACTCGTTTCTTCCATTATCCATAATCACTCGTGTCAAATTTTTTAAAGCAACTATTAAGGTTATCAGATGGTTTCTCCTGGAATATTTTTCAGGATTAACTCTAGACTAAAGTAAACCATTTTTTCACATCCTACCCTGTATTATATCATCTTGTTGTTGTAGAAGAAGGGTTTTTATTTAAAATCATTGAAATTTCTTTTAAACTGAGTAAAATAATAGGAATCAATAAATGGTCGTTGTTATTTTCTTAAGAAAATATTGATGGCTGCTATGAAGAGCGGGAAATTTTGAAATAAATTGTGGTAGTAAGGGGAATAAACTTTTTTGGAACTTGAAAGCAGTGTTGCAGTTTAAAAGTGAGGATTTTTAGACTCTTCAGAGAATTTTATACCACATTTTCTTCTAGGGGCGGCCAATAATTTGCACTAGGGCGCAAGTAACCCTCAGGAACGGACCTGTCCTTGCAGTCATTTTATTTTCTAAAAATCTATTTTTAAAATTTATCAGTAAAACAAATATTTTTAATAATAGTAGCGGACATTACAAAAATGCACTGGTTGTCTCAGTTTATTAAAAAAATTATAAAATTATATATATGTATATATATATATATATATATATATATATATATATATATATATATATATACTGCTGATATATATATATATATATATATATATATAAAGCTTAAAATAATCTAATATGTCTTGTGTGTGCATATTTTTGTCAACATGGTGACGCACTTACAGTGGCTCCTGCTCTTTACCTGCTTTTTTAAAGATTAAGTTCTCTTTTAAATTTTAATTAGATTCTAGCTTTAATATATTGACGTGCAAAAACCTTTGCAAAAATAGGATACAACAGAAATAATCCAGAACAAAATTTAATTACGAAACAAAATATTGGGTTTGGCCATACCCGCTCGAGTCAGGGGAAATTGTTTTTACAGCCAATTACAAAATAGTAATTTAGGTGACAAATGCATAAAGTGATACTTTTTGCCTGAATGGGAAGTTTGGCAGCAAGAGCCATGGGCGAGCGGGGAATAATCCATGAGTAAAAAATAGACACTCGCGCGTGTTGTTACATACTATACATTTTCTACGGCACGTATAAAGATTTCCCGAAGAGAATACCATTTATACATGTTCTTATTTATCTTACCTTATTAGTTTTTAATTTTTGCAGCACAGCCATTAAATTACAACAAAGAATCATAGCCCCTAATTTTTAAGAGATTATTATCCTCTTCATAACTATGCCGTTATAATTTAATTTCAGAAAATTGATGTGCTTACCTTTTGTAGAAATAAAACTAAAACAGTATGAAATTCCTTTTTAACTTCTTAGTCATCAAAATTTATTATTACTATTAATTTTCAATAATTTCTATTAAATTTATTTGCAAATTGTCAAATTTTAAAACTAGTGACACATGAACTAAAAGTAATAATAACGAAATCAGAGAGTAACTTTTCAGTTTGGTTTAATTGATGTTGCGTTTACTGTTACATTGCATACATTGATATTTAAGGTAGTTCTACCCATACCACAAGAGTCAAATGAGTGCTTAGGGTAATTTGACTACCGTGGTATTTATGTTTGGCAACGCTGCGTTAAAACAATTCTACGTTGGCGCCTATCTCTATTTCTTTTATAAGCAGGCTAATAGGTAGTAGCGTGTGTTTTCTCTGGGTTTGCCAGTTTTGGTCAAATAGGACTTAGACAGGACTGAAGTGCGGACTTTTTCCAAAATACTGTGTATTTAACCTCGTTGTAAAAGAAATCTGATTTAGCTACGAATTAAGCTAATACGTTTTCTTGTAGACAAACCATAAATGATTCAGTAAAAGCTAATTTGTCACACAATTTGAGGATTTAGAAATTAAATTTTTTGGTAAATAATGCTTCCCATAAAGCATGCATTCTCTCTGATTTTAAAAAAGGAACTTTTTTTTAGTGTCCTTTAGAAATAAAAATGTAGGCTACCATGGTTACTGAGTTGGATGCCGACCAAACATAAGGAAATTAGTTAAAAATAAAGGTACTAGCCTAATTAGATGAAATTGTTTTTTTGCAACGAAGTTTAATGCATCATTTTGGAAAAAGTCCCGTAAGTCCAGTCCTGTTTAAATCTATTTGACCAAAAATTGTGCAAACCTAGAGAAAACACATATCTACCTATTGGCCCCTTACAAACAAGAAAGATATGTACGCAGACAGAAAGTTATTATTAGTTAAAAAGTGCAAGTTTAATTTGGCTCCACACTCAAATATACCGTTTAATTTTATTAGTTAATTTTGCGACCAATTGTGTCTGCGTCGAATACTAAAAGCGTGGAATTGACGCTGCGACGAATTGCCGTCGCGCCAGATTTGCGCGTCGACTTGTCGCGCGACTAATTGTCCGCGTCAAATTGTCGTACAGGATGGATATCTGGGTAATTTTATTCCAATTAGTAATTCCATTTGTATTACCACTTAAGATATACAGGGTATGACAAATAGTATGATTTGTTTACTTTTGAACTTGGACAAAAAAAGCTAATTGACCCACGTACACCAGATTCTAAAAGAAGACTGTAAAATCGGACGCCCAGTTGCAAACCTCTCTTAAATTTTTTCCTAGCGTAGCGCTATAACAAAAATTTAGCTGTTATTTTTCTAACTTCCTATTTCACTGATAAATATTTTCAGAAAGCAAAAGGTATAAAAAATACAAATTTTATTGTGCCATGAATTTAGTTTTATAGAAAGCTTTCTTTAAAGCAGGAACATGGAATTGCACTTACTCTATTTTTATTATTCTACTTATACTTTAAAGTGAACGACCATTTTATTGTTAGAGTTAAGACGTTTTTGTCTCCTAATGAAATACAAATTATGATTAATTAATTGTCCAGACTGCTACCGTCGGAAAATCAAGTTTATTTGTGACACAATAAGACTTTAGCTCTAATTGTTGTATAGTTGCAGTTGAAGACTTTAGGGTAAAAACATACAGGGTGTAATTTAATTGATGGCTAAAAGACAGGATATGATCCTTAGCTGAATTAGGGAGAAAAGTCCTATAAATATATGTCCTAAACCTGTTAACTTTTAAGATACAAAGTGTTAAAACTTCAAAAAAGGAATCTTTTTTTTAATATCCTAACTATTCTTTATTCAATTTTGTTTTAATTTAGCAATATTATTATTGACGTTATAGGGTAATTTATTACTAACTCAATTACATTTAATAAGTCCAGTGGCGTCTGGAGAAAAAACTGAAGGAATATTTTCAACAAAAAACGGTACGCCAATGCCTGTGTAAATGTGCAAAATTTGTGTACTTTCTTTAGATTAGGCAATTAAAAATAATACTGCTTTTATGTCTCTTAATTTTTTTTCGCATCTTGTTTAGTTATATCCAATATAACCGTTTTTACTAAAAGAGGTGTTTTTGAAATTTTGTGGTTTTAAACTTTTTTAAATATTGATAAAAAATATTCAAAAATACGAAGAAAAACATGGTGGAAAAAATTAACCGAAAAATTCAAAGTAAAAAAACAAATAAAAGAATTATCAAAACAACATCAATTTATAAAAAAATTATCCAACCCAGAGATGTGATATAAAGGTTTCGTTGTATTTTTACCCTTCTGAACACGAATTCGTGGTCAGTTTACCTTCATTATCCTCTATTCTTTGAAAAATTTCTGAGAAACACACCGTCAAAATTGTGACTATAAAAAATTGTTGTCTTATAGCTTAATTTTGACCTGACAGAATTTGTGCCTATTTAGGAGGCAAAAATAAATCGATACCACATCCCAAAGGTCCAACACTTTGCTCTTAATTGGAAAGTGCGGCGTCCAATTATAAACTTATTATATTACGTGAGAAAAGAGTTACCCAGATTCTATAACTTTTTCCCTAAAATTAATTATTTGTAGAGAATAATAGTTAACTTAGCTCGCGGGCCCTCCTTTAAGACCGGGCCCCCCTGGCAATTTCGCTACTGCCTCCAACGCCCTCTCGTTGGGCCTGTGCAGCACCTGCGTACTTAAAAGTCATGGCAAAATGCAATACCGGCACACCGTACCGTGCTCCTCCGACAAATGCTTTCAACGGGAAACCCAGACAAGGCGTTGATAAATTCTTCCGTGATAATGCGAATAGACTGTTTAGCGCACCGCGCGTCCACCCCGGGATGACCGGTACCCAAACACATTGTTTGTCTTTGAACAGTTACCTTTGTTTTTGCAGGTAATAACACTAGCAGTTCATCCAGATCAGTGAGTAAAAACCGGACAAGCCCATATTTCAAAGTTGTTGGCAATTTAAAAGGAAACTGTAAAGTATATAAAGTATAATTATTATAAACAAAATTATGTTTTTGTTTCTTGCTTATTTCTTGTATTTACAATTCTTACAGAGTCTACTATTTGGTATATTAGGAGTCTTTTTAAAGAACCAAGGTGAAGGAAATTTTTTAAAAATTTGGACTTTTCCGAGTTTTGCTCAAATAGAGCCACAAAAAGTTATAAAAATACATTTTTATTGAAAATAAACACACGATTTAAATGGTTATCGCATAAGAAAGTCTAAGTTATAGGCAGGTTCTTTTAAATTTCCGATATTTCTAGGATTATGATCTTTGTTTAAACTTACATACAGGGTGTTCACAATATGATCATCTTTTGGAACATATTTCTGTACTAAAACTCTAGCATCTTTTACTTTATTTCGTTGAACTTAATGGGAAAAACTGCTGCATATTTGTATTTGGTAGTATGAAAATGCTCTCAGTTTTTTTTAGTTGGAAATTTGCTTATATGCTGAAAGAACCGTCGACCTAACAAAATTCAATTTAAAATAACATACCTGAAGGTTTTGTTTATAAGAGAAAGCTATAAATAGGGGCTCCAAAATGTCCAGGTAAAGACCATGAGAATATTACCTTCAGTGTGTAAATTTTAACTTTCGTGTACATTTTATTCATAGTGTTTTTACATTATAAAATTATCAAATAATGGTTCTCAACTGGTTTTGGTTTTAATGTTTTTACGAAATGACTTCGCATTAATATGATTTCGGGAAACTTCCGTAAGATTTAAAAATTAATTGACAACCCCCTCTTTGGCATTTGAAAATTTGGCGATCGATTTAAATATTGTATTGCATATTCCACAGAGTCCACATGTCGTAGCATGCCCCCACCTTAGGTTAAAATTCAGGGAGTCTAGACAAGCAAAATATCTTTTGTTTTCTTGCTTAGCGGAAATGTTTAACTTTTTTTTTTTATCTTTGGACAAACCACGAAGGCTAAAAACTAAAATACTAACGTACCGTGGGTGTCTTAGCGAGGTAAGAGGGACGTTGCCGCTTCTATCAAAAGTCCTAGAAACTTTATTTTTTTAATGTCAAGTTTTTATATTCGGCCTTTTATTATAAAACTTTTGTTTATATTGCCTATACCTATCTCAATCGGTTTTTCGAGATAAAAAATAATTTGTGTTAAATATGGTCCAAAACATGGCCTAATTAAACTTAAGTAAATTAGTGCTCTCAATTCATGAAAAGTTGATGTTTTGTGGTAGTTTAGACAGACACGATGTATTTAATTTACACCGAGAAATCGACTCCATATCATACAGGGCGTGCTAAAATTACTATTATTTCCGTTATTCTTAAAAGGGGGTCAAAAGATCATTTTATTGTCAAATGAAACCCCTGTATATTACTCAAAAAATTAAAGATGAAGAAGAATGCTTTTAAGATGACATATCATGTCCCTATACCTAAATCATTAAGTTTTCTTAATAAGCCGCTTTTTGTGAAAAATTATTTTTTAAAGAATTTAATTTTAAGTAACCATGGAAATATCAAGCTTAGTTACACTTTTTGTCGATAATTTGTCTTTAGAGGAATATAGGCATTCGTGGTTTCAAATGGACGGATCGCCAGCTCATTGTACCCAGGAAGTTTCCAGGGAACTTTACGAAATGTTTGACGATCGTTGGTTTAGGCGCTTGGGGCCATGGGATTGGCCACCGAGATTACCCGATTTCACGCAGCTTGACTTTTTTTTTGGTGTTTTAAAAGAAAGTTGTACATTACTCCAGTACCTACTACCCGCGACACCGACGGCGAATAGTGCGGTATATTGAAAATCTGGATCCCCATCAAATTGAAAAAGCAACCACGAGTCGTGTACAAAAGCACATTTTAAATGTTTAAGAATGTAATGGACATTTTTGTAGCATTTATTTTAAAAATTTGTTATTTTGTTTAAATTTTGTTAATTCGTCCTAATTATGTTATTTTCTGTACTTTCTAATGTTAATTTAATTATTTTGTAATCGTACACACTTCCTCTTGTTCATTGGTCTTAATTCAGGATACCTTTGGTTAAATTTTTTGCAACTTCTGGCAATGAAATTTGATCACACTGTCCGTGTAAAATAAATAATTTCATAAAATTCAAAGTCATAAGCTTGATATTTGCATAGTTACTTAACATTAAATTCTTTTAAAAATTTTTTTTTTACAAAAAAGCGGATTTATTAAAAAACCTTGATGATTTAGGTATAGGGACATGATATGTCATCTTAAAGCGTTCTTTTTCATCTTTTAATTTTATTGAGTAATATACAGGGGTTTCATTTGAAAAAAAATGGTCTTTTGACTCCGCTTTACAAGAATAACGGAAATAATAGTAATTTTAGCACGCCCTGTATGATATGGAGTCGATTTGTCGGTGTAAAATTAAATACATCGTATCTGTCTAAACTACCACCAAAACATCAACTTTTTATGAATTAGAGAGCGCTAATTTACTTAAGAGTTTAATTAGGGCCATGTTTTGCACCATATTTAACACAAAATTCATATTTTTCATCTCAAAAACCGATTAGAGATAGGTATAAGGGCAATATTAACAAAAAAGTTTTGCAATAATAAAAGGGCGAATATAAAAACTTGTTAATATAGGGGGTGTTCCATTTAAAAAAAATAAAGTTTCTAGGACTTTTTGATAGAAGCGGCAACGTCGCAATACTGAAAATATTTTTAGATCGATAGAACAGGTAAGAAAATGTAAGATGCCAAAATTTTCAGAAAAATTCTGCGTTTCGTTTTTCCGCCGACGTCTAACCTACCTTCGACCGTGAATCACCCTGTATATATATATGCATTTTTTTCCTTTTGAATTCTAAAATTTGTAAATAAAGGTCATAAAAAAATGGTTATAGAGAGGGAAAACGTGTTCGGTCAGTGCCCGATTAGAGACTACCTACTTTTATTTTGCGTATACACGTCATCGTATTTTAATTATTTTTCTTTCTTATTTTATGCTAAGGAATTTCTTAATTCGCCTATGAGGTTAATCCCGCAATTGGTTTTGGTATTAGCCCAAAAATACAATTCCTATTTAATCATAGCTTTTTGTAGTTAAAAAGTCAATTATGAGTTGCCCTCGTAATCAGTATCTAATGTTACGGTAGCTAACTGTTTATTATCCTGATTTCTGTGGAATCTAAAGCCGTGTCCAGACTTGCGAAAATTCGCCGTGCGGCTCCACGCCGCATACCGCGCCACATAGCGCGGGCGTTGATGAACTTTCATTTCAAGGGGTTTGACAAATCATTCGAAGGGGTTTGACAAATATTACGCCGTTATAGAGCGTGCAAACAGGTTGATTTAGTTTTGACGGATTTTTAGCAAATTGTTGCAAGTTTGGACGCGGCTTAAAATAGTAATAAAAATTAACGCAAAAAATTGTGTTGCTGCATGTTTTCGTAACACATGTTTAATTATTTTAATTATCCTAAAAATTTTGACAAACCCTTTATGATATCAGACTATGATCTCTGGCTTGCTAGGTCGTATGAGAAGCCTAGAATTTTAAACTCAGACTTGCTCTATTAAATATTGTTTTTGAAACTTTGCCAAAAATATTAGCCAATATAATACGCCATTAAGGTTTAGTTAAAGCCATATTGATTTATTATATTTTTAACCCATAAACAGATTTCTCTTCCGGTGCAATTCTATAAAATGTAATTTGTCTGAAAATAATATTTCTAAGAAAACACATTAAACTACATACGGTAAATATTTCACAGAAGTGTCGAGTAAATAGTCAGTTTCAATACAATCCAGCTACACCGGGATCAAAAGAATACAACATTTAAATTTATCTTCGAAAATAGTGAAAGCACTTTTGTATGCACGGATTCAGTAGCGTGTTATTTTTCCTATCTACTGGGCGAAACTTTCAGGTGATTTTTTATAGTAGAGGAGTTCAAGAGGGGGAATTCAGGATTTACTACAGCGCAACAGATTAATTTACAGAAGGATACTTTGTATCCGGTTAAGTACCATTGTACCCAATTAAAACTGGTACATTACAAATTCAGGTAGAAAAGTGTCCCCGGGTCTATAAGAAATCGCATTGCATACATTTTGAAAATTTTTTACGTGACTGTCACCAAATTACATTTCTTTTACAACTCTTCAAAACGTAATATTCTAATAGACCAGAAGATGAAACTATATTTTGTTGTCCCAGTTGTTTTTTTTTTTTTTCTACTGAACTAACCAGAACTAGCCAGACGACAGATACCAGAACTAACCAGAGACTAACCAGTTTTTTTTTTTGGGCACGATGGTACTTTCACCAAATATGAGCCCCATATATAGGATGGCCCTTTGAAAACAAAACAGAGTTAATTTTGGACACTTCAGGTTATATAAGAAAAAACGCTCGGACACTTCTATTTTTGATTTTAGAAGAAACATTTCTTGCCACTTTCACCCCAGAACTTCAACCCTCTAGCAGAGGTGAGACTTACACCCGAAATCTTAAATAGAAAGAGCGGTCAAGCGATATCCTTATTTTATAGGGGTCTCTTGACCTTGATTACAACCAACATATTCTTGTAGATATGACAGATTTTCAAAATTTTGATTTTATTTTTTAATGCATAATAATAAATTACCTGTTATAGCAAAGCTAGTCTAAGCCAAGGGGATAGAATAAGGGTTAAATTATTTTTAATATAATATATCAATTAATTGTTCTGGCGAGGGTGCTATTTAACCCCAAAACTTAAAGTTGAATCATATCCTTTAATTAATATTACATTTTAAAGATTGCTGAAGAAGCTGTCATATCAACATAAATAATAGAAGATGCTGTCTGTAATAGCTATAAATTGAATATAAACGGAAACACCTGACACAAAAATTCAATTTTAAAAGATGACAATTCTTGACAAATTAGAAAATTTTGACGTTATGTTTACCACCTTAATTGATTAAATGACCATCATAGATTAATCCATTAGCATATAATTACTAGATGCAGCTTTCAATAGAGAAATGGAAAAGTAAGTCTAGTAGCTTTCTTTTCGCGATCCTGACTTGGTTTTCTTATGGAACCATCGTGGAAGTTTACTATTTTGAATAAAAACAAAATTTTTAAAAGCGGTTCACACTTGACGGAGTGATTGGTCTATATACATAAAAAGAAACATAGGTGTCGAACATATAACCTCCTTATTTTTTTATTTTTTTGATATCGGTTAAAAGTAACCGATAGTATCAGTTTGAAGCAAATTTTAATACATTGCCTTGCAGCAACGCCATAAACAAAGCAGTATCCAATTACCACAGATATAGCATACACAATGTCTGGTTTTTGTACAGAAAAACTCAAAGTAAAGTTTCCATCTTAGAATTTAGAAGGGAAGTAGCCCAATAATATGAGACTCTTTGTTTGACCTCCGGACAGTGCGGACGTGCGTAGAGGACTACAAAGTTCTTCCCGGAGTGGCGGCTAGAAGTGTCGTACGAACGTTTTTTACCTTCGGGGATCAAGGAAAGATTCACGCTAAACTGACGGCATCTTTCTTCTGGATCTAAGCGCTGTGAGCGAAGATTCCTATAAGCTGATGGTATTCTGTTTGGTGGTGAACACGAGGTATTTCTCAAATAGCGGGAAATAGATGGGCGTGCCATGGGAACTGTCAGTAGTGAAAGTGAAGGTTATACGTAACACCAGTAGCAGATCTTGGTTTGACAGCCGACAATTTATGCATTGCATCGATTGTTGAATTGTTTGTTTTCTTTTTGAATTTCGTGGAGCTACGAGCTCGATTATCCAGATTTTCCGCCGACGAAGCCCTGGAAAGCATATTCCGGAAGGGGAGAGTGGTGGATTGGACCTGAAGGGACCAAAACCAAGAAAAAAAAATAGAGAGAGAGCCCAATAATACTTAGCATTTAATGGTATACCTCTATTTGCCGTAAAGTTGTGCCTGATATTTAATATAATTATAAAATTAAAGCTTTGAAGAAAAGTAAGATTATATTAAAGAATAAAAGTAAGGCGTTTGTACTTTCTCTTGCAGTACCTATAAACAAGCTTCTGTATACGCCCATTTAACAAGACCTTTCCTTTTTTCTTTCTTCAATTTTTTAAATAATTTTTTTTTTGGTTACTGGTACAAAAATATTGTTGACTCAATTAAACATCGGGAGAAGCGCAAATAATCCATCTATGTACTCTTTTTTTCATGTCATGTAGCATCACGTGCAAATTGATCCGCCACTGACTATTCGATGCGCGTTTTTCAATGTACGAACAAAAGAAAGGGGAGTTTGTTTATTGGAGAATATTTCAAATTCAGAAATAGAGTTTATATCGATGGATTTGCATTCGATTTTCAGCTTTATGTTTAGCACATCTTTTGTAGCGGGCGATTCATTTTGTTGCAAAATTTAAAATAAAACAAAATAGGAGCAATCTGCAATATAAAATGCTTTGTTCTTTCTATATTATTTAGTAATGTTTCTGCTAAAGAATGACACATTTTACCTAATAATCGTGTTGCAGATAAAGTGATGGCATCCGTCATTAATAAGTTATTGGCAAAAAATGCGTTTAAGATGATGGCATCCATCATTAATAAGTTATTGGCAAAAGATAACAAAAAGACACGAAAGTGGGCAAATGCAGATACTCCCAAGCAGCAAGCTGACGTCTTATTGACGAAAATTGTCGCATATACTTTTTTAAAAGCTAAAATGATGCGATATTTTATTTGAAAATTAAAATAGGAAAAAACTCCTTACTGCATGCAATTTCCTTGCAATGCAAAGTACCATCTCTCGGAACACTGTCCAACTTGGAGATGCAGATTTTTACACTAGCCGAAGATATTTCTTTCAAAGCTAAGTGAGATCACCTACCGCAGACCGCTCTCAGAATTATTTTTTGTCTAATGGGTTACGGTTTAGACGATAAAAAGCGAAGATATTGCAGAAACGTAGTAGTTTATTGTCCATTACGCCATCTATCGGTATGTCAAAAAACTATTAAATATATATAATATTTTTATTAACACGTCTTTAAAACTTTTAATAAAGTTTTAAACAAAATGTTTACAGCTCTAACAGTCTACTTGAATATCTTGCCTTCTCGACTAGCCATCACCACTAATCACACAGCACACACTTATTAGGTAATGAATACATTTAATGATGTCTATTAAAAAACTCTTTTCTTTAAAAAGACCATCATTTTATTTTTATTTGCTCCAAAATACATAATAAACATTTTGTTTGACCTAATTTTTATTTGAGCATTTTTTGTATTTTTAGTTATAACTGAACCTTCTATAATACCAACTAAAGTATTTTTTTTTTATTTGTTAGTTTTGGATTATGTCGACCAAATATAAGACCTATTCTGGGACACACTATATCTTACGGACTCCCGGGCAGCAAGCCGGTCGTCATTATGACGTCATTCTTTTAAAATCATTTTTTGGTCATAGTGGACGTCATCAGACCAAAATAATGACGCTGCACTTTAATGACGTGTTTCTTGGGACATCAGTTGAAAGCGCGCCGGGAACTCTCTTCGACTTCGTCGCTTTTTTTCCGTCGTGAGCCTAACTCATATAAATCTAATGACCGTCATGTTGCAGGGAAACCCGCGCACCTGTGGAGGTAATTTTTGTGGCTTTATATGATTACTCTGGGGGCAAAAGCCCAGCTCTGAAATATCATATGACAGAAGAATTAGACTAATAAATTTACAAAATTGAAATTGGAAAAACTCTACCGATAGATGGCGTAATGGACAATAAACTACTACGTTTATTCAACATCTTCGCTTTTTATCGCCTACACCGTACCGATGAGACCAAAATAGTTCGAGACTGGTCTGCCGTTGGTAATCTCAATTAGCTTTGAAAGAAATATCTTCGGCTAGTGTAAAAACTGCATCTCCAGGTTGGACAGTGTTCCAAGAGATGCGACCTTGCAGTGCAAGGAACTTGCAAGCAGTAAGTAAGAGTTTTTAATTATCCGTCATCTTATGACGTCTTTGCTAACATGTGACCAAAAATTACTAAAAACAGACGTCAATAAGACGTCAGCTTGCTAGTTTGGGCTGTCCATCAATGTGGTTTACAAGAGGGCAAATGGATAAAAATCAAGTAATTCCGGATACACTTTCTTGCTTGTAAAAAAATACCACTTAGGTACGAAAAGAAAACGCTGGTTTTGAATACAGGGTTCACAAAATCTTGAAAAACATGAATTTTCTTTAAGAGCAACGTATCTTTATTTTTTATTTTTCAGCAAAGTGCTATTTAAAAATTTATTTAGAATAAAGTTTGCTATTCATTAATAATATTAATACAAAATTTTATTGAACTCCTTTGTTTGGCGAAAACATTCTTGATCACATTCGTTTACAGCTGAAAATTGGGTTGTGTATGAATTTAAAGGTATTTTATTATACCCCAATGTTCAAAATGATTAATTTTTGACAATACCCAAAGCAGTTTCGTAAAAATTTTGATGCCCCCTGTAAATCAAAGAAAGTCATTTAAAAAAATACAATAAAGACATTTTTTAAACAATACCTATTTTGCTTTAAATTAAAAATAAATAAAGCTTATTTTTAAAGAAAAATCGGGTTTTTAATTTTTGCGCAGCCTGTTTACAATATTAACATATTTTCTCTTCGTAAATCATATTTTTTTATAAGCAAAATATTTTATCAGGAAAAAATTCTTCTCGAAAATGATTTTTTATCCATTTGGTCCTCTTGTAAACCCCATTAATCTCCAGATGATTTTGCAAAATTGCAGATTTGTAGAAATAACTTGATCACATTTACTAAACCAATTTTAAACTCTTTAGAACAATAGCATTAAGCATTGGCATAATTGTGTGATTTTTGCTGATGTTTAAACTATCTATGGTTTGAAACGTGTAAAATATCTATTTCTAAACGTTCTAAAAATATAAACTTTAAGTAAAAAATTAAGTTTGTCTGATTATTATATGTTATGTGACCATAATATCTTATACTCCGATATGGTCTAGTGGCTAGGATACCTGGCTTTCACCCAGGAGGCTCGGGTTCGATTCCCGGTATCGGAATTAACCTTTTTGCTATTTTTGAGACAGACCTTTGATTGTCAAGCTTTAAAATTTTAGGATTTAATTGGTTTTTTTTATCGGCATAATGCTATTGTTTATTTTGCTGTTGGTAGCAATCAAACTTACTTTTTAAGTAGCAGAAGAGAAAAAATTAATTATAATAAAACGAAAATACAAAATAAAAGTTACGCAATAAAATACTAAACGTTAATTAAACAAAAAAATAAGAAAAAAAGAGGAAAATAATCTTTGAGCCGAAAAGTAAACTATCCGTTTTGGAATTTCACGTTATTTGCACAAAAAAACAATGGATAATTCGTGCACACAAAGTTATTACCTTGGAAATTTGTGCTGCATTGTTTTTTTAATCTATAAATTAAATATTAAACCATAATTCCCTACAAACCCATGCTCTTCAACAGAAAGAAAATTAGACCCTTATGGGTGGCTAAACGTATACCAAGTTATTGTATAGTAAAACATATTTACATTGGTGGGCGCCGGCGCCGTTGTCCACCCTAAGCGTGGCTTAGTGTCACTCAAAAATTCCTTTTAAGACAGCGTATTAGCCATGCCATTCAAAGAAGGGCTGTTCGTCTTATTAATGATCCTTTACTTACTCAAAGACTTCCTTCTCTTGCCCTTCGTCGAGCTGTGGGAGATCTATCGCTCTTTTATAGATACTTTTACGGCTTCTGCTCCGACGAATTATCCAGTATAGTCCCTCCTCTTGCAGCTCCCAACAGAGAAACTCGTGGTGCCGCGTATGCATCCCTATACAGTTCAATTGGACGGGCCCCTGAACTTCCCATTTCGTCCGTTCTTTATCCCTAGAGTTTCTAGACTGTGGAACCTATTGCCAGCGGAGGTCTTTCCTTCCCCCAAATCTTCAAGTTTTTAAGTCCCTTGTTAACAAACTTCCCACTCTTACCCTGCTTCAGACCACCCACGGTACGTTAGTATTTAGGCTTTCAGCCTTCGTGGATTGTCCAAAGATAAAAAAAAATAACTACTAACTGCCCCATCATAAACGAATTAATTAATGTATTCATCCATATACTTTTGGTTGCCATAAATAACTTAAATACAAATATTTTGAAGCAACGGTGGCTAAGAGCCATTCTTACAAAGTACACCTTTTTAAGAAAGCATGGGATAATTTCCTGATACATACAGAGTAGCACAAAAAAAAGGTAGGACGTTTTGGAGAAACTGAAAGTAGTGTAGGTGGCCGGCATGCTTGTCTTCTGCGGCCAGCCTTTGCTATATTTCTTTATGATATGCCGGTTGATGCAGTTGGTCATCGCACTATGGGATAGAAATTAATTTTTTGGTCAAAATCTGAAACTTACCAATCTAACTTAAAATGAGGTGCTTTACTGGAAAAATATTATAAATTATTACAAATGCTTTTTGGAAACCTAAAACTTATTATATGTTATTATAAATTTGACACCCCACTTAACATTATTATTTTTATTGTACAAAAATAAACTAAAATGTCAGCTTGTTTGGTTAATTCGGTAGTATTCTAATCAGTAATCCGAGATGATTATTATCTCATATGATATACAGGGTACGCACAATAGGTATGATTTTTAAAATGGAATAACCCTGAATATTATATCACCACCAAAAAATCTTTAAAATGCTTTAAAAAATACTACATTTGATGTGTCTATCTCAATTAGTTTCTGAAATATGACCATCCAAATCTGAAAAATAATTTTAAATTATTCTTAGAAGCGTAATAGAGATACATCTTCCCAACTTTTTTATTTTTTAACGTATAAAATAAATAAAAACACTGTTTTGTTGGGTAGATTCTGTAGAATCCATATCTTTCATCAGAATGCTTTTATCTTTAGGATATACAGTGTAGGACAAACATATTAAATTTTAAAATGGAAAACCTTGTAAATTATAAAAATCTTGTATCTGTCCTTACACTCAGAAGTAGCAAAAAGTAGGAAGGCAATTGTAGGTACAAAAACTGATAAAGAAAAAGGTAAAAAAATCTTTGACAAAAGTAGCGAGACTTCGCGAGACTGCATCGAAACACAACAATAGCTCTTATTATTTAAACTCTTTTACTTTTTTAGTAAACAAGGCTAATAATAAACTAAGTAGATTAAATGTTGTATATTTATGCTTTTACTTAAAATACATTTTCAAGTTCTTATTACCTCCAATAGAAGTCGTCATATCCTTTTATACTCTTTGCGTACATGTAGTTTGTGAGTTATCTACTTTGAAATACACAGCATGAGCCATTAAAATTTCAAAGTTGCTTTTTGGCCAAAATAATGGATTTCTATCCCATAGTGTATCGGCGCGTAAGTATCAAAAATGCGGTACTCGCAGCAGACCTGCACAGAGTTATCACTTGCCATTTGTTCAGCGAACATTCTTGCAGCTGTAGTTGTTATTTTAAATGGAACCCCATATATATTTTTCTATAATCATAGGCTATACACTACTTAACCCAAACCATGACTATTTCAAATGTGGACTAGATGTCTAAACGACTGCAGCAACATAAAAGGCAAAACAGAAAATTACCTCATTATTTAGTTTGGTTATGCAAGCAAATTAAATAAAGTTTAAGAAAATTACTCACAACGCACAAATAAAACACCAAATACCAAATAACTATACCTGATAACGGTCGACCGTAGATGGGAGGTGGGTTTGGTCCGTCGACGGCGTCAATTTTACCTGGATTTTACGATCGAAATCCCAAATTATAAATTAAATTGGGATGAGTGTGACCCTGTCACCCACGCCGTCGCTGGATATAGTGTTGCAACCACTATATTTATTATCATAGCAATCTCCTATTTTTAAATGATTACCTCGGGCAGCAGCTGACATCATTTTTAAGTCATTTTAGGTCATTTTTGTTCAGTAGGACGTCATCAGACCAAAATTAAGACGTGTTTTGACGTCGTTAAAGTGATGTCTTTTCAACGTCATTTTTTCGTCAAACTAGCTCATAAAAATCTAATGACGTTATGTTAAAGAAACCTCGCCAGAAAAAAATTTTTGTGGCATTATATGATTCGGGTCAAAATCCAATTGAAATATCATATGACAGAAAAAATAAGACTAATAATTTTACAAAATTGAAATAAAAAATAAACTACTACGTTTATTCAACATCTTTTTTTATCGCCTACACCGGGCCGATGAGACCAAATAGTTCGGAGACCGATGCGCGGTTGATGATCTCAATTAGCTTTGAAAGAAATATCTTCGGTGTAAAAATCTGCATCTCCAGGTTGGACAGTGTCCCGAGAGATGTGACCTGCAGTGCAAAGAAAATTGCAAGCAGTAAGGAGTTTTTTCTATTTTAATTTTCGAATAAAATATCGTATCATTTTAGCTTTAAAAAAAAAGTACATGCGTCAATTTTCGTCATCTTAGAGACGTCATTGTAACGTCATTAATAACGGGACGTCTTTTGTCTATGACGTAGGGAGGTCAACTTAACATCATTTTGTCGTCATCTTATGACGTCTTTGCTGACCAAATGTGACCAAAAATGACTAAAGGGACGCCAATAAGACGTCAGCTTGCTAGCTTGGGTATTTTCCTCAATAGAAAATGGACTAATCAGAAACCAACATTTTTCGGATAAATTTTGTTTAGATAAGTGAATAAACCACATGTGCCGTTTAACCACGAATAAATTTCTGGTATCCAAACTTCTTGTCAAAATTAAAAGAAAATGTCAAACTTTTATTATTGGTAAAATTCTGTGTTGTTGGCTTTAATGTAAGTTTTTTCCGGAAATATTCCTAGCGCAAAGCCACTCGACCTACACATTTAAATCGACTAAACTACCCAAATATTTCTTGTTTGGCAAATAGTTTCATGGACAATAATTTAAAAAATCCGCTCGACCGCTTTGCCGTCTTGAGTTTTGATTTCAAAATAAAAACCCTCGACCGCTGCAGGGTCTCGTGTTTTTATCTAATTATTGTACATTTAACTATTTTCAAGAAAAATCTTACTTAAAATATTGTTGGGTAATTTGATCGATTAGAATTTATAGGTCTAATAATATTATGGGCCATATAAGTAAAAAAGGACAAAATATGTTTCGCTTATAAGTAAAGGTATTGATCATAATATAGAAATAAAGAAGGATTTACTTCAAACGTATGAGAAGACTTTTTTAAAAAGTTCTTTGATAGATCTTTCGAATAATAATATGATATACAGGGTGTTTCCATTTAAAGAACACTACATTTTTTGCAATAAATCGACATCCCGATATTCAATTGTTTTTCTGTTGGCAGCACGTTGCTCAGCGGAAAAAATACAACTTCACTATTTTAACCGACTTCGCATCCCCAATAACAAAGAAGTTAACCATACTGGCTTGGCTCTCAAGCTATCTATCTGATCGACGTATATCAGTTATTGTGGACGGCCATTCTTCAAGCTTTCACCAAATAAATGCTGGAGTCCCTCAGGGCTCAGTTCTGGCACCAACATTGTTTCTTCTTCACATCAACGACCTCTCTCGTCCACAACTAATTCCGTTCATAGTTTCGCCGACGATAGTACCCTACACTCCAGTTTTCAGGTTCCTAAACCCATCACTAAACCTGACTTGGAAAACAAACGCAGAGCGATGCAGATATCTCTTTCGCAGGATCTTAATTTTATATTGGATTGGGGCGCTAAAAATCTCGTCCATTTTAATGCATCCAAAACACAATCATGTTCCTTTGTCGCGAAAAGAGTCATCAAATACTCATCCTCTACTTATGAGCGGCCAAGTTTTACAGAGCAAAGACACCTTCAATCTTGTGGGCGTCACATTTGAAAGTAACCTTAACTGGCATAAAAACATTGTATCTATAGCCACGGCAGCTTCAAAAAAGCTTGGATTTCTCTTTCGAGCCAAAAAGTATTTTTCCGCTTCTAATTTATACACTTTATATGTGTCCCAAATCCGACCTCCCTTGGAATATTGTTCCCATATCTGGGGCATGGCGTCTCCCACAACCCTAAGCATTCTTGATTCTATTCAAAGAAGAGCTATTCGTCTCATTAATGATCCTTCACTTACAGAAAGGCTTCCCTCTCTTGCCCATCGTCGGGCTGTGGGGGATTTATCGCTTTTTTATAGGTACTTCCATGGCTTCTGCTCTGAAGAATTGTCCAGTATAGTTCCTCCACTCACGGTTCCCAACAGAGAAACTCGTGGTTCCGCGCGTATGCATCCCTATACGGTCCAACTGGACAGGCCCCGGAACTTCCCACTTTGTTCGTTCTTTTTATCCCTAGAGTTTCTAGATTGTGGAACCTGCTGCCCGCGGAGGTCTTTCCTTCCCCCCAAATCTTCAAGTATTTAAGTCCCGTGTCAACAAACTCCCTCTTACCTCGCTTAAGACACCCACGGTACGTTAGTATTTAGGCTTTTAAGCCTTCGTGGTTTGTCCAAAGTTTAAATCCATATTATTAACATTGGTATTTAACCATACTTGTTCTGCTTAGTAATGGCAGCTAAACAAAATTATTTTTTATGCTTCTTACATAATTTGTGTGAAATGGCTCTTTCATAACATTTTTATTGTTAAGAACATGCAAATAAAATTCAACAACAAAATGTTTTTTATGTATTTTTGAGAGAATAAAATAATGATAATATCTAGGTTACTTCTGATCGAAGGCGACAATTAAATTTCCGCTGCTTGAAATACAAGATTTGACGATTTTGTTAGAGAAGCCAAAATTGCTTTTGTCGATCATATTCATAATGCACTACGAGAGATAATGGCGTATCTCCCACCTAATAGTATGTGCTTGCGTGATACTGCGATGGTTGCAGTTATCGCGTTGGCACTGGCGAGTTTGACGTCACACCTGCAGCTCATACACGAAGATATGTAATGGTTTATTGTTAGTGTATAAAAATTTATATTAGGTAATTTTTTTTTAATGATAAAGTTTTCGTGCCTTTTTTCTCATTTTTTCTGATTACAAAATCCTACATATGGTATTTAACTTTGGGACATTCAACTTATCAAACGTGCAATACCTATTTAATGATAAAAATGCCATTATCCTAAACGCATTTTTTCATCATAACCTGATTAATGATGGATGCCATCACAGTATCTGCAACACGTGGCCCAGCAACGGCCAATAGTGGGCACTTTCGTGTCTTTTCTTTTTGTTATCTTTGCCAATAACTCATTAATGATGGATGCCATCATCCTAAACGCATTTATGTCTGGCATAACTTATTAATGACGGATGCCATCACATTATCTACGACACACGTGGCTCAATAACGGCCAATTGCCCATAATATAATGGAATTTTTCTGGCGATCCAAAAAGATAACGGGATACTGTTTGCAGATTATTGCATTGTCATGTTTCATAATACGTGTGCAAAGTTTCAAAGTGAATAGCTGGAAGTTAGTGGTTAAGTGGCTCAAAGATTCCGTTACATAGTGAATAGTTACAACCCAAGTTAATAAAAGCGTGTTAACGGCATTTTATTAACTGTTATTGTTAGAATTGAACACCAATGGTGCAACTAAATATTAGTGTGAAGAACGTGAATTTTGTGTTCTTAAAAATTGAACACCAATAGTGCAACTAACCAAATTGTGTTTAAAAAACTAAAAAATTTCTTCTTCATTTAATAGCAAAGTTTGAAATTTTCCAACAGATGGCATCCTAGGTGTTGTTTTTATAATATAATGGAATTTCTTTTTTCTGGCGATCAAGCAGGATAACTGGATACTGTTTGCGAATTATTGCAGTGTCATGGGTCCTTAATACGTGTGCAAAGTTTCAAAGAAATCGAATAGCTGGAAGTTAGTTAAATTAGGCTCAAAGATTCCGTTACATAGGCAGCCAGATGGATAGATTGATAGATAGTTACAAGTGGACAATAAAATAAAATGGCGTCACAAAGAATTGCCCATAGTATGCATAATGTAGATTAGATTAGATTAGATTAGATTAGGAGGTGGATTGCATATCCTCTAACACTGCAACCTGCTCAGGTTTATTGTGTGTCCTCCGTCCATAGGTTAGAGCACGCTATCCAAGCCGGTCTGTTTAATCAGACTCCACAAGCTTGAAACTGGCCCCTTGGTATATCTTGCCGCTTTGAGGTTTTCTTCACCCAGCCTTGCAAACCGCAGACGACAAAGGGCTTCGCGAGTAGCACCATACGTGTTCTGCGGTTTCTTCCTCCTCCTGGCAGAACCTACATAGGTTTTCTTCTGCCAGGCCCATGGATTCCAGGTGTTTATTCAGTCTGCAATGACCTGTCAGTTGACCCACTATTATTCTTACCGCCTTCCGGTTATAATTCAGAAGGTCTATGCATAATGTAACAAACTATGGAAAAATACAGAAATTGTATGACCGAAAAAGTACATTGCCTAGCAACGTCTTCTATCTCCAGCAATCAAGCACTATGGTATGAAAACTTATTGAAAGTTTCATTGATTTCATCCGTCATTTTCATTCTCAAGATTTTTGTTTTTGGATAAGTAAAGTTTCTTAAATAAGCGAGAATTACTGCATTTTTAGGCAGACACGCTACTTTCCCCTAATGACAATAAAATGCTAGAGATCACATCCAAGACCTATAATCCCTTAAAGATAATAAAATATTTTCCACTTTAATATTAAAATCTTTGAAAACACTTATCCAGCTTTCTTGCACCCCAGTTAACTAATTTATAATCCACACAAATTTAAACAATCTTCCCATTGCCAGACATTTCTGAATAACTCTCAAGTCTCCCAACAACTTTCCTGCACAATCCGTCTTTGCTTGCTTGGAAGTTCATTAAAAATTTAAATTTAAATAAAATTAAGCCCAATTAGTTTGGTTGGGGTAAACATCAAATGAATTTTGAATGGTGATTTGATATGAGAGCTTGTTTAAATTTAAATTTAGGTCAAATAAATTAAACTTGAAATAAGTTAGAGACGTGTTAGTATACTGGGTGTTTATAAACAGTATCTTACTTATAAATGGCTGTTTTCATAATGGTTGTATATAAAAAGAGTATTATACCGGGTGACAACAAAACTAATATCAATTAGATTTTAGGATGTTATAGTTTGTCATGAGATGCCAACTTTGGATATAAAAGTTTGTGTCTATTATTTCGGGTTTAACCAAAAGTGAATTAAACTTTGTTATTTTAAATGAAACAACTTGTATATTTTTTAAAATTTTAATTCAATTAGTCATTTCTGACATAAAACTTTAGTATATCCACCTTAGTATATCCATAGCCTATCTCTTATTTTCAAAGAAAACGGAGTTTGAAAAGTCGGAACGAGCTTACAATAAACAGTTTCATGGGTTCTGGGTATATTATAGGTTTTATATCAGGAGAAGCTTGAATATTTTAAATCTTTAAAAATATATAAGGTGTTTCGATAAAATTATTAGGGCTATTAGATTTAGAAGTTTAAATTTCACAACACTTCCGGTTAAACAGAAAGTAGTTTTATAATAACTTCTAAAGGAAAGTCTTTAAAATTATTTATTTTAAGCATTTCAAATCTTTGTGATGTTCATTTTTTCCCATAAAACTGCATATTGTGTGGTCGTTTGGACATTTTCAATGGCCATTTTCTTTAAAACCAAGAATGTTAGTCTATAGATAAATTTAAGGTTTTATAATAGGAATGACCTGTAGAATTCAATTTCTAAAATATATACAGGGTGTTCCATTTAAAATATCAAAGTTTATATTACTTCCGGTTAAACCGGAAGTAATACACAGATACTATTTTATCTTAAATTAGCACCCGGTGATACAATAAAATGTTTTCCAATTTGAAGACTATACGGTTAAACTGAGTGAAATAAACTACTGGTGAGTAATTTCCGTTGTCACCAGGTATAGGGTATCCCATTTTTAAAACTTCTACGAGGATAATAGTCTGTTTTATTTAACAGCAAATTTGGGTTTAAATTTTTTTTCCGATATTTAACTGCTTACGTATGGTTTTTCTTTTGTTTGAGATTTTACCTAGTGCATTATATTTGGCTTTTTGAATGTTTTTTTTTAATTGACTTTATAAAATAAAACTCTATATTCCATTCTATACTGTTCTCAATATTTGTATTTTTTAATATTCTAAAAAACATATGTAAAAAATCGAATGTACCTTTTCTATGTAGCAAATTATAAATAGTCTTAATACAAAAAAAAACGAAACGCCACTGTTTCATATTAGCAACATTATAGTAATACCAAGGTATCACACAAAATAAATTAAAAATATTCAAGGAAATTTCAATTAAATTTTTTAAAATTAATTAAGTACTACAGTGTTTCATAACTGTTAAAAAATATGAAAAACTTTTTTATTTAAGAAAAATATTTTTGAAAAAATTTTTGCATATGCCTAAATTCAAAGTTTGAATAAATCCTAGCGTATATAAGGTAGATGTAACCTTACAAAGTGAGGAAAAAACTACCTTTTATTTTTGGACTTGAAGGGGGTCATAAGACGCACTTGCTTGAATTCCATTCAAATGCGTTTAAAAAATATTACCGTATGAATCACCCACTGATCCGATTCGCCTAAGTCGACCCTAGATTTATTCTATAAAAACTAAATATTTACTAAATTGAAGTTATGCTCTATATTGGTTAGGCGGATTCATTTATTGGATTGTCTTTATGTTAGGTACACGCCTGAAAATAATGGGACCCCCTAAAAACCCAAATAAATTTAATTAAAAACGACGTTTCGGTGGCAAGTCTGCCTTCATTGTCAAGTTAAAATTAAGTTAAAAAATAAAAATAAAAATTTACTGAAACTTAAATTAAAAATGATATAAATTTTTAGGCTTTTTGGTATGGCAAGCTGAAAATAGTTTGGCATTTATGTCATGAGTGACATAAGTAACTGGTGCATTTATTAGTTGTAAGACAAAAAAGGTGATGAGTTAGTTGATTTTTAGTTTTCCTGAAGATACTTCAGTATCGAGCAAAGGCAAAAGTGTTATTTAAATTAACTGAAATTGATGTAATACAATTATCTTTATTTAATATTATATACGCATTTTCTTTAATTTTGAGTTTTTTAGAACAAGTTTTCTTTGCTAAAATACTCGAAGCATCCCAGTTTATTCTATGATTGTTATCTAATGGCATTTTTAATTTATAAAATTCTGTGTTTTTAATGTATGATCTGTGTTCTTTTATGCGTTTAGCTAATGGTCTACAAGTTTTACCGATATAAAACTGATTGCATTTGAAAAGTATTTTATAAAAAAATTCTTTTGTATTTTCATTTAAGTGGTATGATTTTTTTTCTTTAATTAAGATCTAATGATGTTTTATGTTTTAAAGATTGTGCAAATATTAAATTTATTTCCTATTCGTTGAATTTTATTTGATAGTCCAGGAATGTATGTCAAAAACAAATTTGTAATAGGTCTAAACGTCGTAATTTTAATTAATTTTTTTCGGTTTTTGGGGGGTTTCTTTATTTTGTTTCAGGCGACCGGCCAGTTCATAGGGATCAATAGGACTGAACAGGGTCAGCTCGTATACCCCGGGACCAGGACCGAAGCAATTCCATTCTTTCCAGGCGTGTACCCAACAAAAGACCATTCAATTGATATTTATTTCATTACATAGTTAAAATAAACACGTTTTTACAATGTATAAATTATATTGCATATAATAAATACAAAATAATATTTTTGAATGTTGTCATCATGCCTTTTGTCTCTTATAAACTCCTAAAACACTACACATTCACACATAGACGATAATGTAAAAATATTTCATGCGTTTCTCCTTTTCCTCATGATATTCCCCAAACATAAATATTAATAGCAGAACATTCCAGAAAAGATATCGCTGAACGAGTCCCTTTCAGAAATCATGAAATCTCCATTGACAACCTAATGGTGGCCTAAGTGACAAGCCGTTGTGCTGTCGTGCCAAGTGCAAAAGTATTTTCCTGTCGATTAACAGTGGTAAACAATTTAGTTTTTTTAGTGGACAAAAACTGTTAGAAAATATTTTAATATACAGGGTGTCCGAACGGTGAAGTCAAAAATAATAGAGGTGATAGAGTGAGCCAAAATAATTTTAGTACTTCCTATAAAAAAAGTTCTATTGTGCTTCCTTAGAAAGATATTGACCTTCAAAGTTAGAATAAAAAATGTATTTCATTTATAACTTTTGAACGGTTGCCACAATAATAATGATATTTGGGTATTTAAATTAACTTATACCAATGCTTTATTCCATAGGCAAATGATGCGTAGTAAGTCATAATTATACAATGTGAGACGATTTTTTTCGTTTTTTGTAGGTTTTTTTAATAATTCATAAAATCGCATTTTAAATCCAGACATACCCCTATTTGGTATAAAATAAAAAAATAATTTTTTGAAAAAATATTGAAATATGGTAAAGTTATAAATGTATGGTAAAGTTTTTAATTGTGTTATAAAGTTTAAAAGGCTTTCAAACACCATTTTTAAATATTTTCACCACATTTTAATAATTTTCTCAAAAAATTATTTTTTATTATTTACCAAATAGGGGTATGTGTGGTTTTTAAAATGCGATTTTATAAAGAAGGAGTCCAAGATATCGATTTAAATAAGGTTTACCTCTTTTGTACAAAAATGATGAAGAAATTAAATGGTAAAAGCAAAATGTAAAATTGTTCACCTCTAAAAAAATGCATAGAATAAACAAAAAAATTAGTCTCACCCTGTATAATTATGACTTATTGCGCATCATTTACCTATGGAAAAAGCATTGGTATGAGTTAATTTAAATGCCCATATATCATTATTATTATGGCAACCGTTAAAAAGTTTTAAATTATGTATTTTTTCTTTATTCTAACTCTAAAGGTCAATAACTTCCTAAGGAAGGGCGATAGAACTTTTTTTTATGAATGTAGGTACATTCTTTTGGCTTACTTTATCAACCCTATTATTTTTGACCTCACCTTTCCGGAAACCCTGTATAGTTATTTGTTTAAAATGTAAGAGAACATTAATTTTTGGTTTGGACAATTTGTTATTTAAAAAAATTAAAAGCAGATTTCAGCATTCTATTTTGCAATGCTGACACATACATGTCTCTTAACGGTGCGAAAAAATATTTTTACCAGTTCCTGACGTCAAAATATGATTATCTATTCGAACTTACCCTAGTCAAAGAATGGATGATTTCCTAGATACATTTTAGTTTTATATTTTCATAAATTATTTTGTTATTAATTGGTGCATTGTCAGAAACATTGGCTGAAGGGGAAAGAGAGATTTTGTGGGGTAAGAAATTGAACTTATCCATCTATACTTGACTTTCAGATAAAAATTACTATTTCTTAACATCTTTTAATCAAAAAAGATATACCCTGTAAAAGTTGATTTTGGCAGACGTTTTCAAAATAATCGAATTTTAAAAAAATTCATCCTTGTATGATTCGGTCTAAATTATATATATAAAATATATTATAATCTAATTGCGAGTGTATTACTCTTTCCCACAATTATTTTTGTCGTAAGCGGTTTAAGTAACCACGCCTTAACCATGACCCTTATAAATATTTCATTCCAAAGTTAAAAGTGCTCAGAACTTATCAGCGCTTTTTCAGTGACGTTTTTAAGGCAGTGCAAATCCATTGAAGCAACCCTGGGCGACATATCGCATGCCACATAAAATTTTGTTAATTTATTAATTAATTTAATAATATATTAACTTATTACCGAGAAGTTTAATAATAATAAAATTTTAAAGAAATAATAATAAATATTATTTATTAATTTTATTACTAATATATTAATTAATAAAATTTAATGTCGCATGCCATATGTTGCCTAGTGTTGCCTCAATGGAATTGCCCTTAACGTCGGCGACTAACATAACTTCAAAACAACTGCACCGATCATTTTAAAGTTTTTACCATAATATCTTTACCCAATTTACAAGGCAACATATTACAACTTTATAGTTGCCTGTGTCTTTGGTTTTAAGAATAATATATTTTTTGATCAAAAAAATTCCAATAATTAAAAATCTATTTTTTTTTGTTGTTTTTTTTCACATAAGTATACCACTGTGCGAAAGCACTTTACCTGTTGTCGTATTGCAATCAAATATAAAAGCAAGAAAATGAAAGTAACAATATCAGAAAAAACGTGTCACATCTCAGTGGGATATGTGGAATAAGATGGAAAGATAGAACACATTAAAGGGAGAAAAGTAGAAACATACAGAAATATTTCGCATCAGCAGCATTTTATCACACTATTTTAAATCTTATAACTTTCGTTTAGAATGGTTTAATAACATTCTTGTACTATATGTGTAATGCCCCCTTTTTGGGTAGGACAAAAAATTATAGCAGTGGTCAACATGACTTTTGTGAAATGTAAACTAGTATGTAATTTATTCTCATCTATCTATCTAGACGCGCGGCAGCGCAGGGCCGTGCCTACCGGGTGGTGCAAGTGGTGCAAGGCACCAGGGCGCAATGGTACGGGGAAGGGAATTTTGAAAAAGGTCGGAACGGCTTGAAATGAAGGGGCGGTAATTTGATAAAATTTTAAATAACAATGTAATTCAAATGTGGGAATTTTTTTGCCTTTAAAAATATTTGATGGAAAAAAAGCAATGGTAAATTAAAGAGACAGTATTTTTGAAAGTACGGCCCTTTTTCCTGCTCTTAACTTTTAGTTTTGCTCTTAACTTTTTTTTGCTTTTAATTTAATTTCTTTAATTTCCAAAATACATTCTCTTCTAGCACAAATTATCAGAATACCCAAATGCGAAAGTGCGGCGAAATACGCTTACTTGTTTCTATGACCTTGAGAAAGAATAAATGGAAAATCTGCACCAATGCATGGATCGTAATATGTTTAATTTGTAAAGGTTAAACCGCACAAATGCGCTAAGGAGAGATAGACTTTTATAGTAATTAATTATGCAGCTTTTTTTTATGTGGAAAAAACGGGACAAATGAATAATACACTAGTTAAAAATTTAAATATTTCTTTATTAAAAAATAATACAATTTAAAAATTTTACCTATGTTGTAATAAAATGTCTATACCTGGTTGCACAAAACATTTTAACAAACGATTAAACTGTTGGGGGTTAAGAATGTTTAACAAAAAAACGTTGTCTAAGAACTGCTTATTAAATTAATTAAAGGAATGCCGTTTTACTAGCTTAATTGTTTATTAAGAAGTTTTGTGTAACTGGGATTAAAACAAAATAATTGAAAGCAGAGTAACAAAAGATTCTAAAGAAACCCGGACATAAATATTTTAAAGCAATGCAGATATTGCCATAGTAATAGGAGTATGTTTTTTTTTAAATACCGAGAAAACACCTAATTTTTTTATTTAAAATATAGCCTTTCAAATGGCAGTGCAGCTATAAATAACAAAAAAAAAATCCGTTCTTTAGGCACATACTGATTAATATCAATAACTTTATAAACAAGTATTTTGTAAACACTTTGTATTAATGTTAAATAGTTAAAAGAAAAAACACTTTTTAAGATTTATTTAATATCTACCTGATAGAATAGTATGCAGATGACGAGATAGAAATAAATTTATTTTTAAAATGATCTCCGCACAATTTATAATTCATTAGATTTTTTCCAAAAATCCTCCCTTCCGGCAGACTTAAGCCAGACCTTATATATTCTTATTATAGAAAAACCATCCAAATAATTATCCACATATTTTTTTGTCAATAGAACTTACTACATCAAGAAAAAACTTTTAATGCATTTTTATATTAAAAAGTATTATGGCTACGTGAACATTAATGTGCCCGATATTATCTATAACCTGCACATCAACATGTACGGGCTAATTAAAAATAACTTTATTATATTATAACCAAACATCACATTTATATTTACCTCAAGTGGTCCTTTGGGAATTTAAAAAGTGATTTTCCGTTCCCGGTACAGTATAAATATACACATTGATATCCCATATTAAACTGTAAAAATTTTTAAGAAGACACTATACTAACACTTTAATAATAAAAAAAAAAAGTTCACAAACAGCTAAACATAATTAACTAACTTATGCTCACGTTCTATACCAACAAAAATATGGGACTAACTGACACCTAGATGAGCATTCGGTCACGTACTAAATCGTGGGGTGTATATCCACCACGCAGTGGGAGGGAGCATAGTGGTGAGCGATTTCAACGAACACGCTTATTTTCGCATCTGGGTATTCTGAGAATTTGTGCTTCTAGCGGCGGCCAAATTTTTTTTCACCAGGGCGCATGTCATCTTAGGAACGGCCCTGCGGCAGCATGTCCAGCCAAGTTCAAGCAAAAAAACGCATTTTTAGACCCATTTTTATTAAATAAATTAATGAATAACCCCTTATTTTTTTTCACTGCAATTACTTATTGTATCTATAGCCGCGGAAGCTTCAAAAGCTTGGATTTCTCTTTCGAGCCAAAAAGTATTTTCCCCTTCTAATTTATACACTTTATATGTATCCCAAATCCGACCTCCCTTATAATATTGTTCTCATATCTGGGGCATGGCGTCCCCCACAACCCTAAGCATTCTTGATTCTAATCAAAGAAGAGCTATTCGTCTTATTAATGATCCTTCACTTACAGAAAGGCTTCCCTCTCTTGCCCATTGTCAGGCTGTGAGGACCTTATCGCTTTTTTATAGGTAGGTACTACCATGGCTTTTGGTCTGAAGAATTGTCCACTCGTGGTTCTGCGCGATTGCATCCTTATACGGTCCAACTGGACAGGCCCCGAACTTCCCACTTTGTTCGTTCTTTTATTCCTTTCTGGAATGTGGAACCAGTTGCCCGCGGAGTTCTTTCCTTCCCTCCAAATCTTCACGTATTTAAGTCCCGTGTCAACAAACTCCCTCTTACCTCGCTTAAAACACCCACGGTACGTTAGTATTTAGGCTTTTAGCCTTCGTGGTTTGTTCAAAGATAAAAAAATAGAAAACACAATGTAAACCCAATATCCAACTTACAAAATTAAAAAACAATACAGAAAAAAATTAACTCTTGCCAGAGTTAAAAAAAATAGTATCAAATTGTCATTAGGTTGACCTAAAGCAGTTGTTCCCAACGTTTTGGTGAGAACAGACCACTATAGCAAATAATAAATTTGCCCTAGACCTTTTCTAGAAATATTTGACTATTAAGACAAGGCACTAGCTAAACGACTGTGCGGCAGTTTTATCTATTTACGTATATGAAAGCCGCCAAATATCCGAATTAATTTGTTATTACTAGCGGTTTTTACTTATGTTATTGGTAGGTGCCGCCGTCCAATGGCTATGCTTATAAAAACTAATAAAAAACCCCGAATAATAGTTAACCTAACCTTAATAATTATTTATTTTGGTGTGCCGTAAGCGTTTTTTTTAATATTAAAGGTTATATTATTAATTAAACTGGGAAACACCTGTACGAAGGTTTTATCCAAGGTTTTAACAAAATGTGTGATTCTTTTAGAATTATTATTTTTGTCATACCCTGCATATCCTCAAAATAATATATTTTTTATGACAAAAACAAATAATAAAAAATCAATCTAAAAAAACAATATTTTAATTTATTTTATACAATCCAAAATATAAAACTCCAGGGTAAGTAAGTAAGAAATACCAGATAGAAAATAAAACTACATAATACGTCTGTCCAAGATAAGGATTCTAAGCATGGGAGTCTCAATACCTATTGGAGATACAGCTTAGGTTAAATTGGGAAAAGTTGTGTTTCTTAAAGTCTATTTACATGCCGTTTAAAAACTTGAAACATTTTCATGGCCGGCTGAGATATTTGGCAAAAACGAAAATTTGACTATATCGATTTTATTTTTCTATTTTTTCTAACTTTTTTAAAGAGATATAAAAAACTAATTCCACTTTTTCATTGGCACTTTTTAGCTTCTACATGATGGTATTTTTAGATTCTATACCCGACGTTTCGTTTTCAAGAAACCATCATCAACTTGATTTTATTATATGGCTCAAAAAAAAGTACCCCCTGTATCTAATCCCATTTTTTATTACAAATTCAGCAATGTATCACATGTCATATTTTAATTTTTAATTAAAGGAAAAAATTGTATTTTTCTATTTTTTTAAAGTTATTTTTAAGTAGGCCTTGCGAACAAATGCTTGGACGTTAATACCTGTTACCGTATCTGTAACATAATTTAATATCATTATAAAATAGTATTTGTCCTTATTACCCTGCTTGTCAAGTTGTTGTATTTAGAGCAATTGTTCCTATTGTTTCTGTTGTCTCTATTATTGTTTTTTTTTTTTTGGGAATAGCTAATATCTTATTATATTATTACGGTCGAATATGCAGGATGGCCATTATATCCATGAAGATAAGTTTGACATGCTAACATGCTACATTTTGTGCTGCAAAATAAATGAAGGTATCATTTCTGCAGTTAATGAATTATGGTAAATACATGGACCTGGTATTTTAGTTCCTAAAATTCCACACCACATATTTAACCCCAAAACGTTCTTGATGTTTCGATATATTCTTAACACGCTGATTTTGTTGAGCCTAGTAATGCATATTGCGTATAAAGACAATAGTAACAATAAGAACAATTGCTCTAAAAACAACAACTTAACAAACAGGGTAATAACGACAAATACTATTTTATTATGATATTAAATTATGTTACAAATACGGTAACAGGTATTAACGTCCAAGCATTTGTTTGCAAGGCCTACTTAAAAATAACTTTTAAAAAATAGAAAAATGCAATTTTTCTTTTAACTAAAAATAAAAATAGAGCATGTAATACATCGTTGAATTTTTAATAAAAAATGGGATCAGATACAGGGTGTACTTTTTTCGAGCCATATAAAAAATAAAGTTGATGATGGTTTCTTGAAAACGAAACGTCGGGTAAAAAATCTAAAAATACCATCATGTAGTAGCTAAAAGTGCAAATAAAAAAGTTTTATTAGTTTTTTTATATCTCTTCAAATAAAGTCATAAAAAAATAAAATCGATATAGTCTAATTTTCGTTTTTGCCAAATATCTTAGCCGGTTATAAATTTTTTCAAGTTTTTAAATGGCATGTAAATAAGCTTTAAAAAACACAACTTTTTCCTAATTTAACCTAAGCTGTATCTCCAATAGGTACTGAGATTCCCATGCTTAGGATCCTTATCTTGGACACACTGTATATAACATTGTGTTATAAACTTTTATTTTTATTTTTGCTTTCTTTTTGCACTTAATCCAAATATGCTATTACATTGACTTTTGTTCTACCTGTTTTCTTTATGGCCAATGGTCATTTAATATCCCCTATATTATTTTCTGTAAGGCTAATAAAAAGGCCATTTTCTTGTCTTGCACTTTTATCAAAAACTCCGTTACCTTATAACTTTTATTCATTTTCGTGCAGATTTAAAGTTTCTTTTACCCTAAATACCTGTAAACTTTAAAAAGCTTAAGCAAAATCTTCATAGGTCTCAAACGTGTCTCCCACTTTCATTTCTATTTATCAATAAAAATATAATATTTATCAATGAAACCACAAGAAAACCACGAATTTCGACACAGCAAAATTAATTAATAATTATTAAGAATATGTCAACTATTATTCTGCAGTTTTTATTACTTTTTATAAGCATAGCCGCCGGACGGCAGCATCTAACAATAAAATAAGTGAAATCCGCCAGTAATAACAAATTAAATTTTTAGCGGCATTCATATACGTAAATAGATAAAACCGCCAGACGGTGGATAGATAAACCGCCAGACGGTGGTTTTCTTTTTATAATTGAGCAATGCCGCCGGCGGTCGTCTAGCCAGTGCCATAAAACAAACCCATTTATTAGATAGGCTTGTATCTTAAATGTAGCAACCTAATTTTGACAATTTGATGATTAAAAAAAAGTTATAAATAAAGTTAAATACAAAATATTTTATTTGCAAATATATTTTATTTGTACGAATTTCATAAAGTAAAAGTCCAATATAAATTGTACCTTCAGCAAAATAAAATTTCTCATTAAAAGTGGAAATGTACACAACCGAATATATCAAACAAATTTTCCGGTCAGCGGCTTGTTTCAATCGGTTTTACAATACAAAAAGGATTGAAACATATATTTATGACAAAACCATGACTATTTGTTGTAGAGGGGAAACAGTTATTTAATTTTTTACTTTGAAAATAATATAAAAAAGCAATTAAAATGTATGTATAATTTTTTAGTTTCTTAAAATAAACAAAAAAAATAGTTTATTTATAGTAAGGGTGGAAAAAAAAATTGGCTGGCGTTTTCGATAAGCACAAGTACCTGCCAGGCGAACTGAAAGGGTGTGGCTGATTTGGATGGCCGTATGTTCCAAAACTAATAAAGTAAGATGTACCAAATGTGGTATTTTCTTAAAGCTCTTTTTAGGATTTTTAATGGTAATATAATATACATGGTGCCTCAATAAAAAAGAACACCCTGTATATTATTACCAGGTTTACCGTTAAAAAGATATTTTAAAAATGCTTTAAGATACCACCACATTAGGTACATTTAACTTTATTAGTTTTGGAAATATGACTATCCAAATCAGCTACACCTTTCAGTTCGCCTGGCAGGTACTTGTGCACATGGAAAAGGCCTGTCATTTTTAAACCTTACTATGAATGAACCTAATCCTTAAAAAATTTTAAGCTTACAACTCAAAAATGTTTTGTTTTTTATTATATTTTTTAAACTATAAAAATATACAGGGTGATGATGTGCACGGCTAATGCCTGCTAGATGATGATTTTCGTACTTAGCATGCTACGACTCATCACTATACAAATTTCCAGCCTTACAGGTCTAACGTTACTCGAAGGGGTTCACTAGCTCTGGGACTATGAGATTCAAGCTGCTCCTGAATGTCAGCTGATATATCCGTAATTCTTTGACAGATTGAATTATTTGTCAAAGAAATATTGTTCAGTTGTTTAGAATAGCTTTCACCAGCTACTGCGAGTGTTTTCTGAAATTTTGTCTTCTGTTTTTAAATGAGTTTGAGTTGTCACGCGGTTAATTAATACTTTCCCTTGTGCAATGATCTAGGTGTCACTTCATTTTATTGTATTTGATGCTATCAGCAGCTAATAATTTTAAACAAATAATGCATTGCGTTTTTTTTCACTAATTATGATGCTTGTAAAGCCCAAATTTAGACTTAAATTTGGCCTATATCCCCGTAAATCAATCCAAGTACAAGGTGCTCGTTTAGTTTTCGTTTGGCTCAAATAGAAATGTATTCATATTTACAGCGTAAAAAAATATTTAGCGTGAGAGCACTAAATTCAAAAATTTCTTGTTTAACTTTAACCAATTGTCATGCAACAACTCTCTTAACACAAAGGTTCAACCTGTAAACGCGCTTCTCTATATAGCCGCGCATCTTGCGTTAAAACAATTCGATGACGTTCGACATCTTTCGCGAAACATCGTCCTCCGCACCAAGCACATATGACTATAGCAGTGTTGCCTAGTCTAATTTTTATTTTCTGGATTGACAACCTAAATCTCGCAATACAACGAGGCGCAAAATTGTTTGAAATAAAATGGGAAGCCTTAAATATGAGAGAATAGGAAACGCTGGACTAAAAAATATTTTTTTATCTTCTACAAAATTTGTGAGTTTGAAGGGAATTGCAAATTAGTGTAAGGATATGTAAGATATCAA
Organism: Listronotus bonariensis; assembly: GCA_014170235.1. Lineage (NCBI taxonomy): Eukaryota > Metazoa > Arthropoda > Insecta > Coleoptera > Curculionidae > Listronotus > Listronotus bonariensis. The sequence goes on from JACEGR010005105.1 coordinate 44,739, forward strand.
TAAAATACAGTTTTTTTTTGTTTAACACCCTGTATCTCACAGGTATTGCGTTTGTAGAACAATGTCTATACAGTGCTTGTCTAAATTTCTCCAAACATTGGGAATTTTGGTACTTTTTTATAAGAAATTTGAGGACTTTAGTAAGAGAACATAGACCAAATTTATGTCAAGAAATGACAGATATAAATGATAAACTGAAAGTTGGGCGCCATTTTGACAAACAAAATTAAACGAAAAAGAGGGTCTTGTAAAACATCATCTTAAAGCTCCTGATGGGAACTTTATAACCCGAGAATATAAAGTCCATACCTTTACCTACTACAAAATGGCGGTACTTTAAAAATTACCTGAATACCTGATTTAAAGGGCCATATTTTTCGAAACTAATAAAGTTTAATATTCTTAATGTGGTATTTTCTTGAAGCTTTTTAAGGATCTATTTAATATCTATACTGATAATAATATACAGGATAGTACAAATGTATTTTTTTATGTCACACCCAGTATATCAGAGTTGGGACAAATACTGAAATTTGGTATTCGAATACGAATACCGTAAAAAAAGTATTCGAATACCGAATATTTTCGAATACCTACAAAAAAAGTATTCGAATACTCGGTATTCATGAATACCACGATCGGGTATTCATGAATACTGAAGAGCAAAAAACCTCCTTTCTCTTGAAAAAGCAACAGATTCTTATTTTTTTACGTTTTTCCATAACAAAAATGCAGTGGCGGACCTTGTTCTTGCTTAAAAACTAATCATTTCAAGCATTACAAGACGTCTCCCACATTTTCCAAAAAAACTTTTTTATTTTTTAAGCTATTGACCTAACTTTTGAAATGGGGATACATGTACAAACTATCTACGATTTACCAGATAGTCATGATTTAAACTGACAATAAAATTTATTATACACATCCTTTTTGTGTAAAATGGAGATAAATACATATTAGTTTAACCTAATACATAGAAAACATAGTTTGCAATATCACTTTTTATATATTGTACCAAATTACTTGTTTTTTTTTTTTTAATAGCAAAACCTCAAAGAAGTTAAAATAATTAATTTAAATATATTTTTGTTTGCAAAAATAAATTAATATCTGTTCAAAATTACTTACCTATTAGGACCATAGAAACAATAGATTAGAATTTAAAAACAGATTGAATTACATTTTTTTTAATTTCTAAAACTAACTTCCTAAACTGTTAGTTTGCAAATGATAATATTTATGACTTATATGAAAGTTTACCCCGTCGCGTCGTCGGCAAAACCACCGCGAACATGTTTTAACCCACTTAAGATGCATAAAAAGTAACGTAATATTCATAAAATAAGCAAACAGTATTAAATTGAGGATTTGAATACCGGAATATAGGTATTTGAATATCAGTATTCGAATACCAGTACTCGAATACCAGTATTCGAATACCAGAATATTTAAATACGATATTCAGAATAAAGAATACCGATTACTGACCAAAAAAGTATTCCGTCGAATACCGAATACCAGACACATAAATCTATTCGAATAGTATTCGAATACCGCATAAATATATTCTGAATATTATTCAGAATACTGAGGACTAGGAGGGAGCGTTCCGAATTTAGGCAAGTACTTGTATAAAATTTTTTTCTTTTATAAAATTGGCATAATAAATTTTTTTAACGCAATCAGGAAAAACCTCGTATATGAATATTTTCAATATCCCATATGCTGTGTTTGTACAATGAGGTCGTCTAGGTAATCAATTTAAAATATCGGCTTTTCGTATTAAATTTAAGTGCAGACATTTTTGTTCTGTTTTTACCCATATATAACCGTCAGTAAAAATTTAAAACGACATCTAAAATGATTGATTTATTATATCGGAAACGAAATTTTCACACAGATATCCAGGGTGAATGATGCGACATTGTCAAAATCAATTTTCCTTGTAAAGAATTCGACAAGACATATTTTCTTTCATGTTATCTGCGTTTTTTATTTTATTTTATTTGGTAAATTGTCCATCAAAAAATTTAAAACAAGATCACTTACAACTGAGAGAACTACTACTACTACTACAACTTAAAGAGCTTTAATAATCAATTATTTGTATCTTACATCATATTTAATACATCTATATACATTATATTTATCTACAGTTTGTCCTTGTTCAGGTTCTGTAGACAGACAAGCCGGGAGGCCTGAGCAGGGTGTTTAGCTCCTGTGGGAACTATATATGATTTTTTGTACAATTTGTACGACGAACTCCGGTATGACCATTCAAACGTCATTGCAATTTTGAGAGAGAGAGAGAGAGTTTATTAATTATAGACACGTCAACCCTTAGGGTTTTTTAGTGTCTTTAATTTTGCTGGTTTCATTTGTGTTACTGGTTGTCATTCTACATGTGTTAGTTAATACATTTTTCCATCTTTGTTTGTGAGGTTTTTATTGTTTCTTTATTTATTCTTTTATTCTTTATGTTTCCTATATTTTGTCTATTAGTTGGTTTCTTTTTAGAAATTCCATAATTTGAAGCAAGTTTTTGTATGATAACTTTTCTTTGATGTTTCCTATTATGTTTTGTAGTTCATTTTTATATTTATTGCAGTTTTCGAAGATGTGTTGAATGCTAAGTATACAGTCGCATACTTCGCATCGAGGAGGGTCGGTTCTCTCTATCAGGTATTTGTGAGTTAGATTAGTGTGACCGATTCGTAGTCTGGCCATGATGCAAGATGTTCTTCTGGTCAAATGGGATATGTGGTTTTGTTCAAAGTATTGTGGTTTTACATTTTGTAGTTTATTGTTGCTTTCTTCTAAGTCCCATTCTAATTGTGTAATGTTTTTTGATATGTTTTTTGAGAGGTTTTGTAGGTCCTTTTTGTAGAAAACATTATTAATGTTCATCTTTGTGTTAGATTCAGTTTTAGCCAGTAGGTCTGCCTCTTCATTCCCTTCTATGCCTACATGTCCCGGTTTTGATGTGCATAATAAATGCTTATGGAAAATTGGTTTTTCTAAGCTAAGATTAGTTTGTTATGTGCGGTATTTGCAGGAAAAAGTGTTAAAACCTGCTTGATTTATTTATTTCCAGGTACATGTAGCGTTGCTACTGAAGCAGCGAGCTTGAGACCATGTCTGTCCGTCCGTCGGTTTTTCATTTACTCTGGTTTCGTTCTTTATTTACATTTTCTTTCATTCAGTTTCTCTTACATTCTTATCTTAAGTTCATACATTTATAATTTACATTCAAACCTATACTATTTTAATTCTATGTTATGTACAAGGTAATTATCTATTATACAGTTATTTACATATTTACATATTTTTGTATAGTGTTTGCGTTTTAATTGTGTTGTTGTTCACAACTAAGAGAAGCTAATTTCAAAGTGTGCCGGCTGTTAAAATATAAAATTACACTTAAACCAAAATAATATTTAACTTTTCTCCCGGATAAATAGGTTTACTTAACATTTTAAGAAAATTTAACTTTTTATATAAAATTTAAAATATTATTTTGTTTAAATATAAACTCCTAGAAAACAATTAAACTATAAAATACTTATTATTTGGCTAAACACTTTTTACTGTTCCTATTTTTTTGCCTTGTTATGATACCTAATAAGTGTATCTTTTATCATTTTACCAGTTTTATAAAAGTGATGTCAAACGCGGACTGTCAGTCATTTAGTTAGTTTCAATTAAAGTTTTTTGCATTTTTAGTCAGTTTAACAATAATTTTTTGGCAAAAAGTTTACCACGTTTTTGAAACGCGACCATAGGGTTCAGTTCTCGTTCTGGCCGTCTCGTCAAGATTTTATGTTTGTAGTTACTTAAAATTATTAAAAATTGTTGTGTAAACAATTGCTCTCATAATATTATTAGCTGTATTTCTCTTTCACTAATGTTGACACTTATTCTATTTAATAACATAGCTGAAAACTGTTTCTGATGACATCTAATCAACCAGCACCAATAAGCCGGAATGTTGTGACCTTTTATAGAGGAACTCTGAAAAAAGGCCCATAAATTAATCTTATTGCATATCCACATGCTCTTTCCAACTAAAGTTCTTCGAGAGCTCAGAATTACTTAAACTAACAAAAAAAAAAGATATAGTAGGTTATCAGTGGTCAACATGATTTTTGTTATATGTAAACTAGTATGTAACATATACTTATTCACCTACCCTTATTAAAAAACCATAAAAGTATTTGTTTACACCCACGCATTGTAAATTAAGTTATCTTTTAAAAGACACATTCGATAAAAAATTTGTAGTAGGATATAAGGTCGCGTATGTCATACTAATATAAATATTATTCTGCCACCAACCCAAAACGGTAAATTTATTTTTGTATTAATTAAATCCACAGGAAAATAGTCGTAGAAAAAAAAATAGTACGTAACTCGCACGAAATACTCATTTTCGTGCTCGACCCATAATATACTATTACCTGGTAAGCAGATAGATAACTCTATGGCCTAGATAAAAGGATTTTTTCAGCTGCAAGAGTTAGAAAAGTACCTGCGGTTATGAAGTTGTAACAGTGTAGTTTGCGAATTTAATTACAACGGCTTTCCTAGCATATTGTTATATTTTATTTGGTACCCTAGCGCCATCTATTGCGCAGTGACTTAATATCGCAAACTAAGCTAAAAAGTTCCTGTGGCCTAGGACCTCTTGTGGGCCTGACAAGCGTTTCATTAGAGTGATTTTGTGACCGGTTAATATTTTTGTGGTATATGAACCTTTCTCGAGTCCATGGTTTTGATGGAAGCAGCGACATTTCACATGTCTTTTTAAATCTTTGGCCTGGTAGCCGTCGGATTTCGAGGACGTTTCGGAATCGACACGCCGAAATTCGCCGAAATGGTTCGACAAAAGGTCGAATTTTGGTCGGACATTTACAGACTTCAAAATGACACTTTTTGACAGACCGGAGCTACCATTAGAAGGCAATTTTGTGTTTTGATATAAATTTCGAATAATCTCTGTTAAAAATCATCAATTCTTGTCCATCTTTAGCCTGAAAGATAAGCCCGGTTCTATTTTTCTACCTAGTCCCTTCACTTCTTTCGTTAACACTTGGAAAGGAAGCCAGATTTAAGTTGCCTGCTTGATGTGAGGCATGCCATAAACCTAGCACACAAGCTCACCCCCTTTATGATCTACGACCAGCGAATGCCACTTGTCTAAATCCGGAGTTGTAGGCCCCAGCCTGTAACCAGTGTAAAAATCCTACTCCAACATCTAGTGGACCTTTTAAAGAGGCTCTGTACAAGCCACATTCGAGCCCCTACTCAGTCTATGGAGGATTTCAGATAAGTTTGAAACTACACATATTTAAAACCTTTTAAAGTGCACCATTTAATATTGATTCGTCTAAAACAACATATAGCATCTTGAACAAAAAAACAAACTAGCAAACTTACATTAACTTAGATATTTAAATTTTTATTTGGAATTGGTAATGTTTTGTTAAAGCGATGTAATAATGTTTGCAAACGTTAAGCGCTAGGGTTTTTATGTTTTTTACTGACTAACACCCATTTTTCAAAAATCAAGATCAAGATTAAATTCCTCTTAAATAAAGAACACGCATATTTTATATGTTGTCTTTTTTATTTTGTGTTGGAATCTGATTGTTTTGTTTTAGTTCACCTATAGGAACTTCCCTTCTGTAGTTTACCACCACTATTTATAACTTTAGGTGGCGCCCATATATAAGTACCTTTTAGTGGTAGACTATAATGGGAGGGCTAACAAATTATCAACTTAATAATTTCTGGTACTGATACAGGGGTTAAAGGAATGTTTAGGTTATTCAATCCACGACCCACGTGCCTCGACTGACATTGAGCTAGTTCGAAGGTATTTTGCCTTAAAACAAAGGCTAATTAAACATCTTTAATTAGGCAATCTTAAAATGAACTTTTAGCCCAATTAAGTTACATTATAAAGTAAACTCCTTAAGGTCTGGCCTCACATTACCGCAATAAGCCCGTGGCCGTGCGTTTCCCTGGTAAAATGTAGGGGTATGCGGTGCAAAAATTTTTATATTTAATCAAACTGCACTGACACAAATATACAACGCTTTAAAGTAAACCTGATCATAAACTAAATCTATAGATAGATAACATAATTTCAAGGTTTGACCACACCCAGCCGTGCACCGTAGCACGGCCGTGTCTCGGTTTTGAAATATACCTTTGTAATCAAATGCGGTAGGCTTAATATCACCGCTCCGTGCCCGACCACATACCCCGCACCTCATTTTAAGAAGTAAACAAACATTAGTTTATATGATTTCTCGAAATAATAATTAAAAAAAAACTCATAAAACAAAAAATAACAATGTATTCGTAAGTTTTACTCCCATATTATTCACAAGATGTAACAATAAAATTAATTTTACACTTTTAATACTTATTAAATCATTTTTTCTTGTGTTGTTTGTTTACAACAAGTAACTTTTAACCACTAACTTTTAATTTTTATACGTAATGAACAGAAATAAAAGGTGACGCCCGTAAACTCACAGCTTGGATCGAGGAACATTGGCGCTATCTATCCACGTATGATTTCATTTGCTGGGCATGTTTCAGACCATACGAGACACGGTTGTGCTACGATGCGGGTCTTGTGGGCATTGTTGCGGTTATGTGTTGCCAGACTTTTACCTGTACTTCACTTAAAACTTGGAAAAAAAGGGAATAAATATAAGTAGGAATATTTATTTTATTTAAACAAAGAGATATACATACATAAAACAATAGATTTAGCTTGACAAAAATGCTTTATATATTTTTGAGGGCATAAAAAGTGCTTTTGAATTTTTCCAAATTAATTTGCCCTACTTTACTCACCGTAGCACCACATGTGAACATAAATTTAATAAAGTTAAATGTAACAAATAGGCGTATCTTTTTGCCACTTCGTACATTTAAAATATTGTTTAATTATTATTATTGCTTTTGCTGTAAAATATTTAAACTGTAAACAGTAATTAGAGAGAATTCCTTTAGTGGCAGTGGCAATTAGGAAATGGGGATTATTACAATTTGTTTCGCTTATTAACATTCGACTCGAGACCTTAGTTACAGGAATATTGCGGTCGCTGTTTGTCTTAGATTAGTTCGGGGAGTAGTAATTCCAGCTAGGTTTTGCTGCATAACTGGATACATTGTTGGAAGTAAGTCTGATAATGATGTCGAATTAAGTTTGGATGTAGGTTTGATAACGAAGAAGTCAGCACAACAATTATTACGATAAATGTTATTGTACAGTGATACAGGTTTACCCTATTTCTAAAGGTCTATTTTATGATCAGCTGTAATTTAAAGCTTAGAATAACACACCAATATTACTGCAATTATATTAAATACAAAACTTTTTGCACCGCGTCCCCCTACATTTTACGAGCAAGACGCAAGACTGCGGGCTCGTTGCGGTTATGTGTGGCCAGACCTTAAAATGGAGTTAAGCACTTTGCGAGTTACCCGGACGATATGACATTCTTTCATTCCTTCCTCGTCAAGGCTTTGTATCAACGCATTTTAGTATATATGTCGCAGGGTTATTTTAGACAAATGGCTTCTGCCTAGGCAAATGCCTTCTACCTGGGCAAATGACCTTATAAAATGAATTTTTATTTAAAAGCCATTTGCCTAGGTAAATGCATTTGCCGTGGGCCTTGTTAGTCAAATGACTGTGATATATTTGATAATATATTTAGGCGTACAGTGTGTTTTGCAGACTGCAGTAAAAAGCAAAAGCAAGTGTAATAATTGGTTCAAAGAGCTATAGATGGTCATGCAAAACTCTCACATTGCGGCGTTCCTGGTTAGTTAATTCTTTTTTTTTTATTTGATTTTTAGGAAAAAAGATTTAACTAACAAGAACTAACCATGACCTCCCAATGTGACAGTTTGGCATGACCGTCTGATTATTTTGTCCAAAAATTGCTTGGGCAAAAAGAATTTTACGCTAATTGACTAAACAAATAGCATTTGAAAATGAAAACAGACCATTTGCCCAAGCAGAAGGCATTTGCTTAGGCATAAGTCATTTGCCTAAAATAACCATTTGCCTGCGACATATACATAAATTAACGTGCTTGTATAAAAATAATAAAAGTACTGACTTACCTAAAACGCCTAGACGAAAATTTAATGTTACAACTATTACGTGTCCGTAAGAAGCCAGTACACTCCCGTCGTATGGATGTCCAGCACCCCACTCAAAGCTTTCTCCGTGAATGAACACCAAAACGGCGTAAGGTGCCTCTAGTCCTCTGTTACCTACAAATAATAAAAAAGTAAATAATATAACATATGTTAGAACGGAAGCTCTCACAGCCTTGGTCAACTAAGGAAACTTGGTTCTTGGGTTTGTACCGCGTCAAATTAAAATCGTTTACCGATGTTTCGCCATCGATTGCACGAGGCATCTTTAGGTATCTTTACTCCTCGAGATTAAAACACTGAATAGGCGCCAGATCCAAAGGCAAGAGTTTTCCTTTTCCCGTGTGCCTTTGATCATCGCTTTCCTCGTGTGGTGTAGACCGTAACCATTATTTCTATTAAAATTATTAGAATGTTTATGATTTTCACATTCCCAAACTTTTCTTTTATAGAACCCTTGGACGGACACAAGGACACATGAGTTTCGTTTACATTATTATTGTGACTTGTACAATGTTGGTGTTCAGCGACTGCTGACTGAATAATTTGTTTATTTTTAATAAATCGGTCATGTTCCTTAATTCTAGTAGAAATGGATGGTTCAGTCAAAATTCCCTGTTCGTATGATAAAGTGTATATTGGAGAAACAACACGTTCCATTTCGACTAGATCTAAGGAACATTACCGATGTTTTAGAAATAAGCAAATTATTCAGTCAGCAGTCGCTAAACACTAACATTTTACATGTCACAATATTATTGTAAAGGAAACTAAAGTTTCTGGGTCCGTCCAAGGCTTCTGTTGGAAAAAGTTGTGGAATCTATTGAAGTACATAAACAACCTAAAAATTACGACAGAGATAATAATGTCCAAACCCAAAAACCTAGATTCCTCAAGTAAAGAATATTATTATCTTTTTTACAAAAAATTAATTAAAAAACACAATTTTTAAAGACTTTTTTTTAATACAGGGTATCTTAACTCTGAACTTATTAATACACGAAAAAACTTCGCCATAAGTGAAGCCGTAGTAGAAGAAATTAAATCGACTAACGCTTCCGCGTTTGAGTTTGACTCAAATCAACTAACTTGCCTTTCACACGCACTCTTTCCAACATGCTTACGCATAAAAATAGATAAAGTATTCAAAATTTAGTATATTTTTACTACAAACAACACCCTTCTAATATAAATTTGCGACTCCGAAACTTCATAGTACATTTTTTGCCAAACAATTAGTAAGTAATTGGTACATCTAAAAAACTATTCGTTTTTTAAATTTCTTGAGAAACCATTTTCTATCTTTTAAAAACATATTTTTGTGATTTGGTAATATTATTTAATATAACCTTGAAATGCGAGAAAAGCATAAATTCGCAAGTTCAGTACCCTTGTTAGAAATTTAATCTCCTACTTTACGTCCAAAAAGGATAATAAGGGGCCACTAATTTTGCTGAATGCTTTCTTAAAGGTAAATATCATTTGTAATGTTGTATTATTATTTTCTATTATTTATACTAGTTATTTATTATAGTAATTTATGTTTTTGTTTCTTTCTATTAACATACGAGTTAAAATATACTTTGACAGCTCACCGTAGCTCACATTTTGTCTGACGCTGCAGTCACACTCATACCGAATACCAGATAAAAATACGAAACAAGGTAAAAAAAGTTTGTTTGGACTGGAAATTTTTTATTGACTGTATTTATAAACATGCAAGGTATCTTAAAAACATGATTTCTATTGTCAAATAAGATTTTTTTAATTAAAAATCTTGTATATTTCTAACAAATTTTGACTCTTTATTAAATTCTGCATTAAAAATATATATTACCACAGCCTTCTTAAACTCTGAGCCGTGAGGGAGAAACCTGGCAATACAGTACAGTAGAATGTCAAAGTAAAGTTTAGAAGTAAACAGAAACAGAGTTAAACGATTGCAATATCCTAAGGTCTATATCGACTAATGCGCATAAATATACTGGTAAGTTCACCAAAAATATTATTTATATAGATATTCTGAAAAGTTATTTACTCAAGGCGGTTTTAGGGTAAATATGGTGGAAAACCTAACATCTTAGGTTACCTAATACGAATTAAGCTTTTATATTTATAACTAAACACATATGCTTTTAATTCATTTTAAGTATTGCAAATATTACTAAATAATAAATGTTAATACTTTAAAAGCTACATTGGTCTGTTCGCAAAAAATGCTTAAAGCGGGGTAGAAAACATCATAACAATTTGAAATTTTTAAACCCTTACCAACAAATTTGTATAAGGCAGAAAAGTTCCTGATCAGTTCTGCAGACACATTATTGCTTTTTAGGGCAACTATAGTATTTAAAATTATACCTATATGTTGTCTAAAACATCCCAAAAAATTAATACCTATGTTTTGTTTAAAACACTTAAAAAATTAATTATATTTAGCATGTAATCTATAAGGAATTTATTTTAATATTCCTACTGTAGTGTTGTTTGCAACGTTGCCTTTCTTACTTCACAGCTTATAGTTTAAGAAGGCTGCGATATTACACTAGGTATACGCCAATGGTTTTTAAATGTCAAGTATGCATGTTTGTATTTATTTACGATTTATGTGACCAGTGAAGTAAGATAACAATATTTTGGTTCTAATTGGTTTAAAATGATTTTGTTACTGTGTAAAATAACAAATGTAAAACCTGTAAATAATAATATCTCATTATAAAAACTGCTAATAGGTAGGTCAGCAATGTACGTAGTTTATTTTAAGGCACTGGCTAAATGAGCGCCGGCGGTTTTAATCCATTATAAGAAGAAAGCCGCCGTTCCGCGGTTTTATTTATTTATATATCGTATATGAAAGCCGCCGAAAATCTAAATTAATTTGTTATTATCGACGGTTTTTACTTATTTTATCGGTAGATGCCGCCGTCCCGTTGCTATGCTAATTAAAATTAATAAGAATCGCAGAATAATATCTAACATATCTATAATAATTATTTATTTTGCTATGCAGTAAGCGTTTAGTTTTCTTATGGTTTTATTATTATATATAATATTTTTATTAATTAATAAACAAAAATGAAACTGGAAGACATAAGATTTTTCACTGCAGATAAATAATATTTCTTAATGCAAACACGAACAAAAAACAATCGTTTACTTACTGCCTATTTGTTCTGAACTAATATAACTTGTGGAAAATACCCTGTTAAAAGAGGGCCAGCGATCCCCCCGTTACCACGTATTCGTGTTTGGATGGTTACAGGTATGTATGGCCAAACCATCAGGGATCATTTTACCTCACTCATCCCTACATAAAAATAAGGAGCAAAAATCCTAAACAAAAATCTGTCTGCGAAGTGCTGTACAACAACCCAGACGTAAGATTTGACGCCGCCGCCGACTGGCCGTAGTTATTTACGTCGGTTGTTTTCTACGATTTGCATTTTAATTTTTCAATTTGAGCCGGGACTTATGAGAGTTTTAAACAAAAGGCTGCCATCGCACAAACAACAAAGCGTAGCTTTTTCTAACAAATCGCGGGCTTTGTAATTAAATTACGTCACTGTTTATTGCAGCCGGTCGACCGGCATTGTTCCGTGCAATTACGTTTTCCCGAAACGAATTATTGTCCGACGGTTGCAATGCACAGTGCCGTGATGCATTTGCATTTGCCGTTGCGAACGGAAAAATAACGACGGTGCGTTAAGTGGGTGATTTTTCAACTTGTCGGTAATGGATCTTCATTAAAGAAGGAATATAAAGCGGTTACTTACGATATATCTGCAGTGCAATCAGCAGTACATTGAAGAAAGTCAATAAAAAATATAAAATATTTATACAAACATACATATTAAACTGGGCCAAGAAAAAGAATTATTTTTTTAATAATGAAAAATGTTGTTTAAGGTGAAGTAAATATCAAAAAATTAGGCCCTTAATATTAGAGAACTATTGCACAGTAAAATAAGGCCAGGTACTAATAGTACCGGCCTTATTTTGACTATCTGAGCTTGCGCAGATGCATGGTAGGATAAGGATCCCCTTAATAAAGATAGTGCCTGGCTTTATTTATGTCGGTTTTAGTTCGTGCCTTATTTTGGTCTTATTTTAACTTCGGAACTGTTCGTGTATACCGAACGGCTGCCGAGCACAAAATTAAAAGGTTTTTAGAAGTAAAAATCCTTTAAACCTTGCTTTTCAAATGTATTTCTTTAATTGTGTTTAATTTAAATAGGATTTTTTAAATTGTGCAATTACGTTTTTTCCGAAACGAATTATTGCCCGACGATTGCAATGCACAGTACCGTGATGCATTTGCATTTGCCGTTGCCGCTGCGAACGGAAAAATAACGACGGTGCGTTAAGTGGGTGATTTTTCAACTTGTCGGTAATGGATCTCCATTGAAGGAGGACTATGAAGCGGTTACTTACGATATATCTGCAGTGTAATCAGTAGTACATTAGAGAAATCCGATAAAAAATATAAAATCAAAGAATTAGGCCCGTAATATTAGAAAACTATTGCACAGTGAAATAAGGCCAGGTACTAATAATACCGGCCTTATTTTGACATCTGAGCTTGCGCAGATGCATGGTAGGATAAGAATCCCCTTAAATGACTCTTTGTTTGACCTCCGGACAGTGCGGGCGTGCGTAGAGGACTACAAAGTTCTTCCCGAGGTGGCGGCTAGACGTGTCGTATGAACGTTTTTTACCTTCGGGGATCAAGGAAAGATTCACGCTAAATTGACGGCATCTTTCTTCTGGATCTAAGCGCTGTGAGCGAAGATTCCTATCAGCTGATGGTATCCTGTTTGGTGGTGAACACGAGGTATTTCTCAAATGGCGGGAAATAGATGGGCGTGCCATGGGAACTGTCAGTAGTGAAAGTGAAGGTTATACGTAACACCTGTAGCAGATCTTAGTTTGACAGCCGACAATTTATGCATTGATTCGATTGTTGAATTATTTGTTTTCTTTTTGGAATTTCTGGGAGCTACGAGCTCGATTATCCAGATTTTCCGTCGACGAAGCCCTGGAAAGCATAGTCCGGAAGGGGAGAGTGGTGGATTGGACCTAAAGGGATCAAAACCAAGAAAAAATAGAGAGAGAGAGAGAGGATCCCCTTAATAAGGATAGTGCCTGACTTTATTTATGTCGGTTTTAGGTCATGCATTATTTTGGTCTTATTTTAACTTCGGAACTGTTCGTGTAAACCGAACGGCTGCCGAGCACAAAGTTAAAAGTTTTTAGAAGTAAAAATCCTTAAAACCTTGCTTTTTCAAATGTATTTCTTTAATTGTGTAAAACAAAGCCATACAACAAAAAACAATAAAGAAAAACTACTTAATTTTTCCCCTTTTTTTAGGTTAATGGTACTGTCAACATGATTTGCAATAACTCTAAATTATGGGTACAAGCACTATTTAAATAAGTCCGGTATTATTAATACCCGAGCTTAATAAGGCAACTTACGATATTTCTCTATTAATATTAGGAGGTTTATCTTTGCAACTAACAGTTTTTTGACAACAATTTTTCTTTTTATGCAAAACTCGTAAATTTTTGATTTTACCCGCATTTTTATAGAAAATTAAATTTTCTTCAAAAAAGCTCTCTTCGTAAATTGTCGTCATTAAGCCGTTGCCATGTATTCGTGCTTTGAACATTGAAATATTTTTATTTATTTTTTCCTGAGTTTTTATTTATGTTACCACTACAAATATTTATATTTAAATAAATTTAATACATATTTTTAAACAATTAATGCGCTTAAAAGAAGGTCCCTTAGCATTTTTCAATAAATTCATTAAACTTATTCAAAACTTATTTGACGTTTAAATTACTTTTTAAATCAACTTTAACTTCGTATAAATTTTAAAGGATTAAATTCATTGACAAATGTTTTGCTTAAGTACCCAAATTTTTCATTATATTAAAAATTTTAATAGGATTTTGTTTTAAATTGTGCAATTACGCTTTTTTCTGAAACGAGTTATTGCCCGACGATTGCAATGCACAGTGCCGTGATGCATTTGCATTTGCCGTTGCCGCTGCGAACGGAAAAATAACGACGGTGCGTTAAGTGGGTGATTTTTCAACTTGTCGGTAATGGATCTCCATTGAAGGAGGACTATGAAGCGTGTAATCAGCAGTACATTAGAGAAATCCGATAAAAAATATAAAATATTTATACAAATATACATATTAGACTGGACCAAGAAAAAAATATATATGTATTTTTTAAATAATGAAAATGTTGTTTAAGGTGAAGTAAATATCAAAGAATTAGGCCCTTAATATTAGAGAACTATTGCACAGTGAAATAAGGCCAGGTACTAATAATACCGGCCTTATTTTAACATCTGAGCTTACGCAGATGCATGGTAGGATAAGGATCCCCTCTAATGACTCTTTGTTTGACCTCCGGACAGTGCGGACGTGCGTAGAGGACTACAAAGTTCTTCACGGAGTGGCGGCTAGACGTGTCGTACGAACGTTTTTACCTTCGGGGATCAAGGAAAGATTCACGCTAAATTGGCGGCATCTTTCTTCTGGATCCAAGCGCTGTGAGCGAAGATTCCTATAAGCTGATGGTATCCTGTTTGATGGTAAACACGAGGTATTTCTCAAATGGCGGGAAATAGATGGGCGTGCCATGGGAACTGTCAGTAGTGAAAGTGAAGGTTATACGTAACACCAGTAGCAGATCTTGGTTTGACAGCCGACAATTAATGCATTGCATCGATCTAATGATCTTAAAATAGGGAATGCTCGGAATAAGACAAAAACAATGTGGAATATTATTAATACTTTACAAAAAAGAATACTTTTAACCAAAGCATCGAAATTTTTGAAGGTGATATTAAATTATCTGACGAAAAAGTTGCAAATAATTTTTTGGACAAGAATATTCCATTTTTTCAAAAACTTTTTTCTGTCGCCAATTTGTAATATGGAAGTAGTATCTCTAATCAAGCGGCTTAAAAACTCTAATTCGACGGGTAATGAAAATATCTCTAATAACTTGTTAAAACAATGTGCGCTACAGCTTAGCAATGCTTTGGCTTTCTTGATTAATCTGTCTTTTAGTACTGCAGTTTTTCCCAAAAACTCAAGGTTGCGACTGTCATTCCGATTTATAAGCGGGGTGATACTAACGTATATTCTAATTATCGAGGAATAAGCTTAATTCCTAGTATCTCTAAGGTTTTTGAAATGGCATTTAAGGATCAATTATTTAATTTTTTTAAAAGCAATAACTTACTTTTTGATGCACAACATGGTTTTGTGCCAAGTAAAGGCACCAGAAACAGCCCAGACAGACTTTCAGGTTAATATTATTGATGCTCTTGATAACAAACTATGTGTGTTAGGTTTATTTCTTGATTTTAGTCGAGCATTTGATATGGTAAATCATCAACTGCTTCTGCATAAATTGTATAGATATGGACTGCGGGGCAAATCTTATGATTATATGAATTCATATCTTTCGGAACGCTATCAATCAGTCTCCGTAAATGGGGTAAGAAGTCAGCTGGCTTCCATAAAATTGGGGGTTCCTCAAGGGTCCGTTCTCGGACCTTTGCTTTACGTTATTTTCGCTAATGATCTCATACAATACCTTAATAATGTTTCACATGCTGTAAAAACCATATGTTATGCTGACGACACAAATGTCCTAATAGTTGAAAAAGATGTTCATATTTTGAAGACAACTACAGAGAATGTATATCAATGCGCTATAAACTGGTCGGAAAAAAATAAACTATCTTTAAATACAAATAAAACTAAGGCTGTGGTTGTTTCGTGCTCTAAACAGCCACAGTCCTCCTTAACACTATGTGAGAATAATCCGTCTGCTTCTGTTACCACTTCTGAAGACTGTTCACTTTTGGGTATTGTGTTTGATAGTAAGCTTCAGTGGCATAGTCAAATTAATACTATATGTACAAAACTACGCCGGAACTGTTACGCCCTGCGTTTCATGTCATATCATTGCAGCAGGGATATTCTCTTGAGTTTGTATTATGCCAATATTCACTCCTCCATTCGGTATGGCATATTAAATTGGGGGGCAAGTTCGGAGGTGCATCGTGTTTTCTGATACAGAAGTACGCTGTAAGGATACTTGCAGGATTGACTGGGCGGGAGTCTTGTCGGGACGCCTTTCGAACTCTTGGCATATTGACTGTTGCGGGGTTTACATTTTGGAAATTTGTTCATATGTTTATGTAAGGCTATTGGCGTTTCAGGCCTCTCGCTCAAATCATGGCTATCATACGCGAGCACGTACTTTATTACTACCTGAACAGCATCGAACAGCGTTCTATCAGAGAAACATCATGTACAACGGATGTAGATTTTTTAACGCATTGGCGGCTGATGTTAAGAATTCTGCCAATATAAAAATATTTAAGCGACGATTAAAGCGTTTTTAATTGAAAAAATTGTTATTCGCTGGAAGAATTTTTGTAGGATAAAATTTAATTATTGTTTTTGCCACCAATAGTCAGAAATGAAAGGTTGACCAATAATATATTAATTATGTGATGTGTATTAATTTGTACCAGGGTGGATGGATGTGTGCATATACCTTTATTTCTATTGTGACGTAATTTTTAGTTTAGATTTTTAAGTGTCTTGGTGTTTTCTGTACTATTTTTTTTGTGTTGTTTTAGACACCAATATTATATATATATATTTTTTTAATTTTTTTGTTAAAATATACTAACCCAATATGTTTTTTTTATTTATTTATATGCTAAAATGTATAGCCTGTTTGTTTCGTTTTGTAACTATATTTTGTAACTTTTTTTATAATTATTGACGTGTTTTTCAGTTATTGTACTTTTTTTTTGTATGTACTTTTTAACTGAAAAATAAATTTATTGATTGATTGATTGATTGATTGATTGTTGAATTGTTTGTTTTCTTTTTTGAATTTCTGGGAGCTACGAGCTCGATTATCTAGATTTTTCGCCGACGAAGCCCTGGAAAGCATAGTCCGGAAGGGGAGAGTGGTGGATTGGACCTGAAGGGACCAAAATCAAGAAAAAAATAGAGAGAGAGAGATGATCCCCTTAATAAGGATAGTGCCCGGCTTTATTTATGTCGGTTTTAGGTCATGCCTTATTTTGGTCTTATTTTAACTTCGGAACTGTTCGTGTAAACCGAACGGCTGCCGAGCACAAAATTAAAAAGTTTTTAGAAGTAAAAATCCTTAAAACCTTGCTTTTTCAAATGTATTTTTTTAATTATGTAAAACAAAGCCATACAGCAAAAAACAATAAAGAAAAACAACTAAAATTTTTCCCATTTTTTTTAGGTTAATGGTACTGTCAACATGATTTGCAGTAACTCTAAATTGTGGGTACAAGCACTATTTAAATAGGTCCGGTATTATTAATACCTGAGCTTAATAAGGCAACTTGCAATATTTCTCTATTAATATTAGGAGGTTTATCTTTGCAACTAACAGTTTTTATATAAATATTTATATTTAAATAAATCTAATACATATTTTTTAAACAATGAACGCGCTTAAAAAAATGTCCCTTAGCATTTTTCAATAAATTCATTAAACTTATTCAAAAGTTATTTGACGTTGAAATTACTTTTTAAAACAACTTTGTCATATAACTTTTAAAGGAGTAAATTCATTGACAAATGTTTTGCTCAAGGGTAAAGTACCCAAATTTTTGATAATATTAAAAATTATAATAGGATTTTTTTGTGAAATTACGTTTTTTTCGAAACGAATTATTGCCCGACGACGGCAATGCACAGTGCCGTGATTGCATTTGCCGTTGTCGTTGCGAACGGAAAAATAACGACGGTACTTTAAGTGGGTGACTTTTCAACTTGTCGGTAATAGATCTTCATTAAAGAAGGACTATAAAGCGGTTACTTACGGGATATCTGCAGTGTTTGCCAAAATCAGTAGTGCATTAGAGAAATTCGATAAAAAAAAACATTATTTTTACATACCTTTACATTAGACTGGGCCAAACAAATTAATTATTATAATTTTTTTTAAATAATTAAACTATTTTTTAAAGTGTCAAGAAATATATTAAAGGTTTAAGCGCTTAATATTAATATTAAAATGTCTATCTTTGCGGCTAACAGGTTTTTGATAACATTTTTTTTCATGCAAAACTTTGAAACTCTTGATTTAAAAACCTTAACTAGGTAATTCTTAAAGAAAATTAAATTTCCTTCAAAAAAGTTTTCTTAGTAAATTGTCGACAAGTAAGCCGTTTTCATGCAATCGTGCTTTAAACATTGAATTATTTTCAATTTTTTTCTTTAGTTTAAATTTATGTTACTACTACAGATGTAAATATTTAAATAAATCAAATACATATTTTTAAACAAAGTTGGATCAAAATTACTTTTGGATTTAACTTCAACGTCGAATTACTTTTGAAGGAGTAAACATATTGACAAATGTTTTGCTCACTTCTTGCGGTTTTCGCGAAGTGCTGCTAATTTTTGAAGAAAGGAAAATTTACATTAAATTTTTTTATAACGTTATAAGGTCTATATTATGACCTACTATGCAAAATTTAATTTTAAAATTCAAAATATTAAATCATGGTCTAAAAATATAAAATAGCTAATAAGTATAATATACACACAACGCCATAAGTCTTGGACCCCTAGCATTTTCATACTTCTAATTTATTTAAAAAAAAAATAATAAAAGGACTAATTCAAAGTGCTGTTCATGTTGATTTTAATTTAGTTGGGGCGCTGATCACGAATCTGAAAAAAAAATTTGCCGGAAACGTTTCGTTCTTGAGATATTCATCATCAGACTTTAAATTTAAACTAATCCTATTTTTACAATATTCCCCCTTCTTTTTGCACACAATTCTTGATTTAAAGCTTAAGTGGCACACAATATTTGATTTTCACTTTTTAAAACCCCATTTTTTTACGTATTTTACATTATTTTTGCATTAAATTGCATAGCAATACTTTAAATCATTTCAACCGCCATGAAACCCTATGTGTATATATGGTTGTCACATTATGAAAGAAAAGCCACGCAATTTAATGCAAAAATAATGAAAAAAACGTAGAAAAACAGGGTTTTAAAAGGTGAAAATCAAATAATGTGTGACACTTTAGCTTTAAATCAAAAATTGTGTGCAAAAAGAAGGGTGAATATAGTGAAAATAAGCTTAGTTTAAATTTGAACTTTGATGATGAATATCTCGAGAACAAAACGTTTCCGCCAAAAATCTTTCAGATTTGTGATCAGCGCCCCAAAAAACTCCCGTATACCAAATTTCGTTAAAATCGGAGTTGCCGCGGGTTTCTAGAAAATTACCAAATTATTTTTAGTTTATGTATGTGGCTAAAATAAAAGAAATACCAAAAAAAAATCAAAAATACAGTGTTAATTTATAAATATCGTTTAGCAAATTTGTGCATTTATGTACTTATTTATAGATTATACGGTCTATAAATAAGATTGGAAAGTGTCGCGATCCATCCAGTCCTGTGGGTGCGTTAAACTTTGGGACTGGATTAATATTTTGTTTTTATTATCTCCTTCTCTTTGCCCCCTCACACTGCTCTGGCGATTTATCTTCATATCTTCACTGCTTGAGATAGTCCCTGTAAATTCCTTTCTGCACATCAGGGAACGAACAAAAGGCATCAACGCTGCCCGTGGTAAGCCGGCTTACCGAGACCTTAGACTACCGATATGATCTCTATTAACGCGCTTCTAACCTTGACGACGGATAGGCATAGGCAATTTCTGAGAACGGTCAGAAACCTCACGCGCTATACATTAGACTTACTCATTTCTGAAACAAAAGCGCTGTGAAGTCTTCTGCGAATGGTATTGGTGGAAATTACGCGGTTGAACGTACCTTGGAAATGATCTCTAATGGCTGGGACCGTTGCGTCCGATTTCGGCAGGTAAATTAGATAACATATCTGTCCTTCCTTTCAGTAGAAACACGTGGCCGTCCACTACGAGGCAATTTTTCCACATTTCCAGTTTCTTAATTTCTGTTGATGATTCGACTCGCAGAATATCATGGAATATTTAAACTGGTATTTTCAGTTAGAACCAATATAAACTTTGCGTATTTAAAAATGCAAATAAACTAAATAAAAAGTAACTAAACGATTTCACATATTCACAAAAATAATTATCTCCAAATAATAATGTGTACTTTTTAACACGCTTTTATTAGCTTGGGTTGTATCTATCTATCTATCTATCTATGTAACCGAATCTTTGAGCCTAATTTTTACCAACTCCCAGCGATTCAATTTCTTTGAAACTTTGCACACGTATCAAGGACCGATGACAATGCAATAATTTAAAAACAGTATCCCGTTATCCTGATTAGGACCGCCAGGATAAATAAATTCCTTTACAGATCCTCTGTGTCCTAATACTACTCTTGACAAAATGGCGAAGGATTTTTAGTGAATAAACTGGAGCATTTATTTTTAAAAAACTAATTGATATATCGAACTAAAAAATGAAAAATAAATAATAGTTTAAAAAACCTAAAAACACACGCTTTTATATGCAACCGAACTAAAAATTAGAAAATAATTTTTCATTACAAAGAGTTTGTCACTAAAAGCGTGGGGTGCTTAATATATTAAATGTTATAATTATTCTATTTGCAACTATCTATAAGGGAAAAGTTATGAAAAAATAGTAAAATGCACAAATAAACTATTAGTTATTTATTTCGTAAATAAAAGGTTATTTTTATCTGTTACTAAAAACATGTGGAATTCTTTATAACCAAGATATACAGGGGGTCCAAGACTTTTCGCGTTGTGTGTATTTTAGAAGACCTCCAATTAATATTTAAATTAATAAAAAAACACAGGATGTACCTTAAGAAAAGTCCATCCAAGTACACTTTAAGAGTCTACGTAAAAACATTTGTTTTTACTTTTGTTATAAGTTACAAGGTAACTGAAATTTGAGGAAGTTTAAAAATGGAAAAAATGAATTTCGCCCTGCACGTCAAAAACAAAGAGTGCCATAAAAATCTTTTAGTGTAATCTTTATTTTATTAAAAAGTAGCAACACTTTGCAACAACCGCAAGTCTCTATCTATAATAATAACCAAGATATACCATGCAATTGCAACGAAACCCGGGCGCATTTAAACATTCCACTATAGGATTCGGAACCCGTCTTACTCCTGATTGGTCAAGTTCATCATGGCGCCACATTTATCGAAATGCGCGGTGCCAAAAGCCGTAGTACAATGTGCGAGCGGTGCTGAAATTTAGAGTTGATTGTTGGAATACTGCGTATGATGCATTTTGTTTTTTATTCTTTTCATTCCTAATTTAGCTTTTCTATGTAAACAAATATAGTAATATTTAGAGCTTATATTCAGCTATTAATTAAAATTTATTATTAATTATTGTATTACCTACTTTAGAATGGAGGAGTTAATTAAAGTTGATAATTTTCTTTATCGGGCTAAGTTCAAAAAGAAGAGGAGGTAACTCGGTGGCTTCGTATTTACGAAGAAAAGACTTCCACTTCGTGGCGTGTTAAATCGGCGTTGAAAATTAGTGTTCGGTTTACGTATAGGTAAGTACCTATACACTATTTTATTTAATAAATAATTAAATAATCGATATAATGTATGCCTATAGCGTATATTTTAATTTTTGCCGGCTTTATTTTTCAACGAATTTAAAAACAAATTACACATTTACATTGCCACTTTTTTCCCTCTATTTAGTATCTATTAATATTTTCCAACATTCCGCTCTGTATTTCAGCACCGCCTGAACATTGTACTATGGTTTTCAGCACCACACATATTAATAAATAGGACGCCATTATTATATATTTTTTTAATTGACCGGAAAATTGAATTTTCCACTCAATTTTTAAGCGGAAAATGCAATTTTACAGGACTAATTTACTTTCCGGTCCCTAGTTTACTTTCCGGTCTCTCATTTACTTTCCGGTCCCTGATATCAAAAAATCCTGTTAGCCATGACAAAAATTGTCAGAGTTCAATTGTTACTATTTGACAGTTCAAGATATTGTAAAGTAAAGAAAGCATCATTTTGCCAAAATGGAGTCAGACATGGAAAATCCAGATGAAATATTACTAATATAATTGAAGCAGCGTCCAAGGTGACTTTCAATTTATTGCCCACTAAGAGTAAAGAAAGGTATGAACGAAATTTTGATACATTTTTAAACTGGTGCAACCATAAAAAGTCAAACAAATTAATGAAGATGTATTACTAGCATTTTTTGGAGAAAAGAGTGAAAGTTTAAAAAAATTTACACAGTTTTTTTTCCGGTCAATTAAAAAAATTATGTACGATACTCGACCGGAAATAATTTTTACGGGTCTCCTCAAAACTACAGGATACGCCTACGGCTCGCCCTGTAAATGTTTTTCGTCGACCCGTAAAATACCATTTTCCGGTCTAGTAACGTAAATAGCTATTAAATTTGACCAATCAGGAGTAAGACGGGTGCCCAATCCTATAGTGGAATGTTTAAATGCAACCCGGGCACAGTACTTTTAAACTTATACATATTTTAAAACTCAAAAAAGCGGTAAGGATATTTAATAATCGCAATTTGCCATCTTGCTATGGTAACCCAAATATCTACATAAATAACAAAGTCAAATTCTTAAGCTGTTGCTACAGAGCTCAACAAGAGCGCCATTTTAAGTTCATTCCGCATGCAAAGGGGGATCTGCATGTAAATAGACGGCACTATGTTGCTCATTTAAATTTAAACTTCCACTGTTATGTTTCAGTGTTTATTTTGATGCTAATTCTCTTTAAAGAAACTTGTAAAGTTTTTTAAGAGTATATGTCAAATAAGTTTAAACTTTATTATTGACGTAAAAACATTTTTAATAGGACATTCCAAATTTATTTTTGCTTTTAAGTTTTCAGAAATTAGGTACTGCAAGTAAGTAGTAAATAAATAAGTTGTTAAATTTACTAAATACATTATTTTTTTTTATAAAATCTTTTAACATATTGTCTATTGATAAAGAAACCATAAAAGCTATTTTCTTGATGCTTTTGTCTTGCACAGACATAAACAGGTTGCATCTATAGAACACTGTTAGATTTGGCAATGTACGTAGCTTTCAGCATGGGGCAGAGCTTTTTCTTTCAAAGTTGGTTTGGGCATGCTATACCAAATACAAGGTAGGATCATGTGCATGACGTTTATCACGTGATCACCACCTTTGACGTAGTAATGTGAGAAAATCTGGAAACAGAGTACTTATTTGTTTTTACTTATGGTTTAAACAGTGTGGCGTTTCAATTTTATTACATTTTTAATAATAATTAAATATTATTTTTATATAAGGAGAGCCGTATTTCAGAAACTAATACAAAGAAATATACCAAACATGTTTTTTTATACTCTTTTAAAGAATATTTTTAATGGTGATATTGTATACAGTGCGTCCAAGATAAGAATGAAGCTTAGGTTAAATTGGAATTTTTTTTTTTATAACTTATCTACATGCCGTTTAGAAACTTGAAAAATGTTCATTGCCTGCTGAGATATTTGGCAAAAACGGAAATTTGACTATATCCATTTTATTTTTTTCTGACTTTATTGGAAGTGAAACTCAATAACCAATATTAATAATAATTTTTATACTAATAAATAGGTATTGTTCCTAAAAATAACATCATAAAGGTCCATGGACTAGGCCTATGGAAGAAACCACGTTAAAAAAAACTTCGCCGAGTACTGTGTGGAAAGCCATAACATATGCATCCATTGTTTGGTGGACCAAGACCAGACAGCACACGGCTATGCTTCGGCTGGGCAAGGTGCAAAGACTAGCCTGCCTTGGCATAGCGGGATGCATTAAAAGTACACCAACAGCGGTCTTGGAGACCCTACTTGACCTCCCGCCACTGCATATAGTGGTACAAGGGGAGGCGAGAATGGGGGTATACAGACTGAAAAATAACCTGAGCAACACAAAAGTTAGATCAGGACACATGGAAATAAAAATATCATAAGGAGTCCCATAATGGATATGAGGACAGACTATATGACCCCACAAATCGTACCCAGAAGACCCTTTTAGGTGACAATACACCCAAGGGAGAACTGGGCAAACGAAAATTTCAGACTCTTTCTTCGAGGTCAAACCTGGTATACGGACGGGTCCAAAACCAAAGAAGGGTCAGGAGCAGGTGTCTACAGTGAGATGGGAAACACTCGTTTGACCTTTCCACTGGGAAACCACGCCTCTATATTTCAAGCAGAAATTTTTGCGATCTTACAATGTGCCAGGATTAACAACCAAAGGCCCCGCACAAATTGTACAATCAACATTCTTACGGATAGTCAAGCAGCCCTTGGTGCACTAATTAATCCCAAGGTATCGTCTTGGCTGGTACTAGAATACCTCGAGGAACTCAGGGAACTGGCGGAACGCAACAACACGAGGTTGATGTGGGTGCCAGGGCATTGCGGAATTCGAGGCAATGAAAACGCAGACGAACTGGCTAGAAGGGGGTCAGCCACGACATACGTCGGGCCAGAACCAGTCCTTGAGTGCCAAAGAGTACAGTGCGGTACAAAACTGGGTAAAGGACCAGCAAAGACTGCACTGGGAAAGGCTTCCTTAACACATGCATGGGCAAATATACATCAGTGGACCATGCACAAAAAGAGCTAAAGAACTACTCAAAATGGGTAGGAATCAGCTAAGAAAGATCACAGGTTTCCTCACCGGACATGCTCCAGTGAAAGAACACCTAAATAAAATGGGATTATACAACGGAGATCTGGACTGCAGATTATGTGGAGCAGAGACCGAAACAGTATCCCACATACTGTCAGAGTGTAAGGCACTGGATCACAAAAGACAGGCAATCTTCGGGGATATTAGAGTGCCCCCGGAAACATATGGTACGCACCCGCAGACCTATACCGCCTTCTTCAAGGAACTAGGGTACTGGAATGGGTTCAATAAAACGGGAGCCACCGGACATGCAGACGGCTTACTGGGAAAAAAAAAAATCTGTGTGGAAATATGTGCATATCATTTAGATCGGGATTCTTATAAGAGCGTATCTGGGAAATGGTGTGTCTAAGAGAAAAAAATATAAAGACCATTTTTATAAATAATTTTGGGATCTTCAACTTTGGTCTGCGGTATTTTTTCGATAAAATTATTTGGCTTTGTCGGAAATTGCGTTATTTGATCCATATTTTTATGTTTAAATTTACCGGATCACTTGTCGGACAGTCCATATTTTTGTCGGACATAGACATACATTTTAGAAAGTGTTAATGAAACCCGTGGTACTTTTTACCGACAAGTTATAGTCACATAAGGCTTAAAATTGATATGTTTGGAATGTCGGATTGGGCGAACGCGTCACTTTTTTGCCGGACAAGTTTACCACAATGTCTTAACATGCGATGATGTTAAATTGTGCCAAAAATAATTGGTGTTACTGTCACGAAACCATAAGGCTAAAAATTGACATGTTTCGGGTGTTGGACTGGGCGAACGCATCACTTTTTTGTCGGACGATATTGTCCGTATAGGGGTTGTAATACACAATCTTTTCGTTGAAATCAAAAATAGGAGTGTTTTTATCACAAACCCTTAGGCTCAAAAATGACATGTTCAAGGGGGCCGTAAGAATTAAAGCGTCGGTTCCATATATGGCAATATGAGTATTCCTGGTAGACTCGTCAAAAGGAACGCCCAGGGACTATATGTGACAGCTATTAACGTTTAATTAAAAATATGGCATGTGATAAATCGTTAAATTTGTTTTAAAAAATGGGATTAGATACAGGGTGTACTTTTTTTAGAGTCATATAAAAAAAAATTGATGACGGTTTTTGAAAACGAAACGTCGGGTATAAAATCTAAAATACCATCATGTAGTAGCTAAAAGGTTCAAATAAAAAAGTGTTATTAGTTTTTTCATATCTCTTTCATGTCCGTTTTTGCCAAATATCTGGGCAGGCCATAAACATTTGTTAAGTTTCTAAACGGCATGTAAATAAGCTTTAGAAAGCACAAGTTTTTCCTCATTTAACCTAAGATGTATCTCCAACAGGTACTGAGATTCCCATGCTTAGGATCCTTGTCTTAGATTGTATAGCATGTTTTGTTTAAAATATGTTAAAAAATAAGAATTATTGATAAAAAGTTACAAACAAAGGGGTTCAAATAAATTATTTTGTTTTTAATTTGTGCAAGAAACCGCTGCACTATGGGATAGAAATAAAAAAAATGGCCAGAATTCTAAAACTATCAATCTAAAATTTGGTGGTTTTTAAGGAACAAAAACTTATTTTATATGTACAGGGTGTCAAGATATAAATATTCACCTCCTTAACTTTATTATTTTTTATTGTACAAAAGAAACGAAAAATATCAGCTTGTTTGGTTAATTCTGTAGTTTTTAATCAGTAATCGGATTTTTATTATCTCATATGATATACAGGGTACCAGAACAAGTACGATTATTTTAAATGGAACACCCTATCACAACTTAAAAGATCTTCTAAAAACCTTTAAAAATACAACATTTGATATGTCAATCTTAATAGTTTTGGAAATATGACCATCCAAATTTAAAGAACGCTTTTAAGGTCCCATTAAAAGCGTTATAAATTTACATTCCTCTAACTTTTTTATTTTTAATGTATAACATATTATTTAAAAACACTTGTATCTGTCCATACACTTAGAAGTAGAAAAAGTATTAAGGTAACACTTAGAAGTAGAAAAAGTATTAAGTATTAAATTTTTAGTACAAAAACTGATCAATAAAACGTTAAAAAAATCTTTGACAAAAGTAGCGAGATTTGGCGAGACTTTGAATCGGAAACAGAACAATAGTTTTTATTATTTAAATTATTTTTTTAGGCAATCAGGCTAACATAAACTAAGTAAATTAACTGGTGTATATTTATGTTTTCATGAGTAAGAATAAAATAAATTATTGCAATTTAAAACACTCTTTATTTAATATTTAATCATTTTTAGTTGTATAATTATCATTTATTCTTAAAACACCTTTTAAAGTTACTTGTGAACCTAATAGAAGTCGTTACACTCTTTTATAATTTTTTGTAAATGTAGTTTTGAGTATCTACTTTAAAATACACAGCCTGAGAAATTAAAATTTTAAATTTGTTTTTGGCCAAAATAATGAATTTCTATTCAATTGTGGGCTGGTGCTGCAGTCTAAAGTGGCAGATTCTAATTTCTTACCTTCCAGAATCCTTTCTAGACAAATATTGTAACAATACATTTATTGTTAACAAAATTATTAAAAAAACTAAATCCAGAATAACTTTTTGCCCCTTTTGGACTTAGACTAATATAAGTTGGAATAAATCTGTATATTTTGGCCTCAGAAATGTATGAGTTCATTTTGTTTTGCACTTTTTAGAGCCACGCTGTATTTACAGGATATTATTGAAATAATTCAAAAATCGCAATAAAGCTCTTACCATCAATCAATTTTGGCATATTTGTTTGTAAGCACCCTCTGAAATTGCGCAAAATAATTAATACCTGCTATTTTAAAAATCAAATTAAGCATTTAGATGCGGCAAAATTGACGATTTGGCAAAACCGTTTTTAGTTATTACTTCTGTATTTCCTTTTATTCGTGAAAAAACACGAACAAGAGAATATGAAATACAAACGATACCAAATTCGTTATATTTTGTGTTGGGAAATCAAAAGCCCCTTAAAATAATACCTGTAGGATCAAAAATATCGGTTTACATGAAATAAAAAACATAGATAGCAAAAATATTGCTTTTTAAAAAAATATAAGAAAAACATCATTAAACTGTTTCAAAGAAAGATGATAATTTTAAAGGTTGTATGTCCTTATACCCCAGTCATTAGTCAAAGTTAAATTAAAGGGTCAATCTCAGAATCCCACGAAATAAGCTGAATATTTGTACATACCTTTATTTTGGTACAAAAATACTCTCCTAAAAATCCCCTATGATATCGTGGAAGGAAATCGAAATATGACAGGGTCAAATGTCAAAAAAATAGTTTTTTTGCGAATATCTCGTTTCCTTTCCTTTTAATTGCATTTATATTTATTATAAAAGTTGTAAAACACCAAGTTCTTTACAACTTTAATTCTAAGCATTTTTGTCAGACCAACAGATCCGATAATAGAGGGCGCAGAGTGTAAAGCACTTTACTGTATGTACGAAACAAAGCACGCAATCAATCGTGATTTTTAGTCTAATATCAGAGACAACAATGAGACGAGTAACTGGTCCTAACAATTTGTCCATTGTATTTATCTCTTTCTGGTTTAACGCAAGTTCCAATAAATATGTCTTTGTCTTTCATCATGGCAGGCTATCGTAGATGGAGCAATTATCGCTTTGCCCTGGTTGCCAAGTTGTTTAGAATTTTTGCATGTAAACTTTAATGTCCTTTTTTGGCTCACATCTAATTAAGAGGAAGAAAAATATACCATAAATCGAATATTTTTAACTTGACAAACATTGCCGCAGGCAGTCACGCCGAAATGTTATTCGATATTTGTGTTTGATATTTTTCAATGGCCGATTTGTATGGACAGTTTGTTTATATTTTCTGTGATTTATTGTGTGCTTCGTGGTTTTTTACCTTTAATTGGACTTTGAATATTGACTTTCATTAGTGATCACAGTGTTTATATTAAATTTGTGCTTTTCAACAGATAATTTAAGGGAATATTGACATAGTTATCTGTAAGAAAAATCTTTTTAAAACAAAATAAATGACATTTTTAATTAGGTGTGTGGAATTATTGACCTAAACCCCAATATTTTATATTAATAGGAAACAAAAACGAGTACCTAACATAAAGGGCAAAAATAGCACAGCTATAAAATTTGAATTTGGCGGGCATTGACCTTCCTTGAAGATAGACACGGAGGGCCCAGCAGCTATCTCTCTCTAGGATAATTTATTTACATTTAGTTGCTCGTCTCATTGTTGTCTCTGCTAATATGTCATCTTTTTACTAAAGTATTTGCTAAATATGACGACTGATTGCGTGCTAAGGTATGTACATATACTAAAGTGCTTTACACTCAATTATCGGATCCTTTGGTATGACAAAAAAATGCTTAGAATCAAATTTGTAAAGAATATTGTGTTCTACAACTTTTATAGGAAATCTAAATGCAATTAAAAGTTAAGGAAACAAGATATTCGCAAAAACTTATTTTTTTCGACACTTGACCTGTCATATTTTGAGTTCCTTGCACGATATAATATATATAGGATTTTTAGGAGAGTATTTTTTGTACCAAAACAAAGGTGTATACAGATATTCAGCTTATTTCGTGAGAAATAAAGAAAGAAATTATTACACCTTCGCCCCAAGTGTCTTAATTAATGTAGGGTAGTTCATTTTTAAAAACATGTATTTTTTAATATTACCAACACTTAGTTATAGTTTAAATTAAGATCTGAAATTAAAACTTTGTATACAAACACTATGCATTAGAAATTTTATGATTAACAATTTTTAAAAAATGTTTAAAGGCATTCGAGCAAAAATTTAAACTTAATATACAGGGCGTTTTCTAATTGGCGGTGAGAAAATTTTAGTAGATATGCAATACCGTTACGGTGGCAATAAGGGTAGTTTTCCCATAAGAAATACATGGGGAAAATTTCAGGTCCAATCTGCATTTTTGGTGCCATCTCAACCCTTAACCCAAAATAGGGATGATTTTAAACCACGTGGTAGATAGGGGTAGTTTTTATAGATGGGGCACCAGGGCGTCAACTGTCATCTGTCACCTGTCACTTGTCAACTTCTCTCTCTCTGACGTCACTAACCAGAACTTTAGGAATCTTGTGTTACATCATATTAACCAGTCAGCCAACTGCTGCTGCTGCCTTACGCATTCACCATCGGACTTTGCGCCGGGGAATTACGTACCATAATAAATTTAAAAAGTCCAAACGCAGATGTCAGGATTCGAACCGTAGACCTTTGGATCAGTTGTTCATTGCCATAACCATGTCGCCAACGAAGCAATTGAAATAAAACTGGTAAACAATGTAAAGTAGGCGGTGGTTGTGGTGGTATATTTAATCGGCAGTTAGCTGCGACGCCACGAGGAATCTTGTGCAACTCCATATTTAGGGTACTGCACATGTACCTATCACATAACCTAGAAATTTGGATGGGGACACGTTATCGCGCGTCACTTGTCATATTTGTCAAATGTCAATAGGAAGGACCGACGCTAGGGCTCCGCTCCTTTCGCTGTCCTATTATCCGGGGGCCCACAAGAGTATTAACCAATGACCTTTTGAATAGTCTAAGGTATTAACCTGTTAATCTGTTGACATAACCTCAAACTTTTTATGAGTATTGTATATCGACAAAATGGTGAAGGTAAAATAATAATAATCAAGAAAAATACAGTCGGTAAAAAATACAATTAACGACTTACAACTATTTAAAATAAGAATTTTTGTATATTTCCTAAAATTAACCCCTAAAATAAGACTTAAGGGTATTTTTAAAAAAATATTCTATAAAAGGGTATCATGAAAGATCGTTATCAGCCAGGGTACCGAAGGTACTTTTTCCGCTATTTGCGCAAACCTAACTATAATGGTTTAGCCAGAAAATGAGTTTTAGGGTCTGCGCATGTTGCCAATGTGGCTTAAACAGTTTTTGACGTATATTTCGGCTTCTAGTAGACCGATTTTAGTTATTCTTTTTTTAAACAATTTATTTTTAATAAGCCTATAAATATTAGTACTAAAAATTTAAATAATTATGTTATTTGAGTGTAAATAGGGCCTTAACAGTTTTTAACGTATATTTCGGTTTCTAGTGGTTTGATTTTAGTTGTTCTTTTTGTTAATAATTTAATTTTTATAAATCTACAAATATTAATACTAGAATTTATAATAATTATATTATTTGAGGGTAAATAGGACCTTAACAGATAACCTTCGTTACATATGATTGACAGACAAGTTATTAAAAATAATAATAACAAATACGCATATTGGTTCACCGAATGGTTTGCTCGAACGGATCGCCGAACAGACTCGTTTTAGACGTTTTCTTGGCGATTTTAAACATGTCGATTTCTTAAGCAGGTAAGTACTCTCTTGTGATCTATTTGTTACAAAATATGTCAGAAATTTAATATACAGGGTGAGTACATTGCTTGAGTTTTCATATAAACTTGATATGTATAGGTAATCTACCCTAAATCTTAATAGGTTATTAGCTTATTTGTATTAAAAAACACTTATAATATTAGAAACTGATAAGTGGTATCACATGGTCAACAGGTCATTAGACATTAGATAAAAATACTCTGTCAAAGGTCTAAATATACAGATATACGTAATAGGTTTCGAGCAAGTAAATATATATTGAATAAAAATATACAGGAGAATTTAGTTAAAATTAGGATATGCACAATTGTAGTCATTCAAAGCATTGAAATACTATTAAAATACTAACTTATAATATTTGGTAGACTTATTTACCATAACACTACGTATATCTTGTAATTTATTGCTACATGAGGTATATTAAATACTAATAATGTTTATCATAACTAGAAAACACTCTGTATAACATGTAGTTTTTAAAAATAATTTATTGGGACAACCTGTATATTAAATACTAATAATGTTTATCATAACACTCTGTATAATCTACAGCTTTAAAATAATTTATAGGGACAACAGGTATATTAAAAACTAATAATATTTGCCATTACACTCTGTATAATTTGCAACTTTTAAAAATGTTTAAATACAAAGGTATATTAAAACCTAATAATATTTGTCATAACACTTTGTATAACATACAGTTTTTAAAAATAATTTATTAGGACAATTGGTATTTTAAATACTAATAATATTTGCCATTACACTCTGTATAATTTGCAACTTTTAAAAATGTTTAAATACAAAAGGTAGATATTAAAACCTAATAATATTTGTCATAACACTCTGTATAACATACAGTTTTAAAAATATTTATTAGGACATCCGGTATAATAAAAACTAATATTTGTCATAACACTCTGTATACCATTCAGTTTAAAAAATAATTTATTAGGACAAACGGTATATTAAAACTAATAATATTTGCTATACCACTCTGTATAACATGCAGTTTTAAAATATTTATTAGGACAGCTGGTATATTAAAACTAATATTTGTCATAACACTCTGTATACCATTCAGTTTAAAAATAATTTATTAGGACAAACGGTATATTAAAACTAATAATATTTGCTATACCACTCTGTATAACATGCAGTTTTAAAATAACTTTATTGGGACAAACGGTATATTAAAACTAATAATATTTGCTATACCACTCTTGTATAACATGCAGTTTTAAAATAATCTCATTGGGACAGCTGGTATATTAAAACTAATATTTGTCATAACACTCTGTATACCATTCAGTTTAAAAAATAATTTATTAGGACAAACGGTATATTAAAACTAATAATATTTGCTATATACCACTCTAGCATAACATGCAGTTTTAAAATATTTTATTAGGACAGCTGGTATATTAAAACTAATATTTGTCAGTAACACTCTGTATACCATTCAGTTTAAAAAATAATTTATTAGGGACAAACGACAAC
>JACEGR010005106.1:0-77591 GCA_014170235.1 Listronotus bonariensis
AAACTGGCGTGAAGGGTACTATCGTCGGCGAAACTATGAATGGAATTAGTTGTGGACGAGAGAAGGTCGTTGATGTGAAGAAGGAACAATGTTGGTGCCAGAACTGAGCCCTGAGGCACTTCAGCATTTACTTGGTGAAAGCTTGAAGAATGGCCGTCCACAATAACTGATATACGTCGATCAGATAGATAACTAGAGAGCCAAGTACAGAGTTTAGTTGAAAGACCATAGGAGGGAAGTTCATTAAGAAGTGCGGCATGCTAGACCTGGTCAAAAGCTTTGGATATATCAAGAGCAACGATCTGGGACTCACCTAGAAACTCAAGAGACTTAATTCCAGCAGTGTGAAACGAAGGAAAGAAGATCTGCTGTAGATCTTTTGTGGCGATATCCATACTGCCTGTCATGTAAAATTTTGTGTTTTTCTAAGTACTTAAGAATTTGTGAATTAATTAATATTTCCATTACTTTACAAAGAACTGAAATCTTGATCCTTAGTTTTTTGTTGAACGGCATGTTCTCACACTGATCACCAATAGTATTCACTAGAGGTAACATGACTGCACAAATTTACGTCCAAAAAATTGTGGAGCCTTATCTTGTGCCATATCTCAGGACACTCCAAAACCCAAATTTTTAGCTAGATAACGCCCGGCCTTATATAGCAAGAGTAGCATTAGACTACTTTAAACATGCATAAACATTAATGTGTTGCGCTGGCTTCCAAGACCCCCTGACTTATCCCCGATAGAACACATATGGGACATTATCGGTAGGAAATTTACAACATCCTCCTCAAACTTTGGAAGCACTTTGGCATGATGTCGAGATATTTTGGATAAAGTACTCCAGGAGCATATTAATCACCTTTTAGATCAATGCCTACCTTATTAGATTCGGTTTAATTTTAAATATATTGGATTAACAATTTTAACATTTGTTTTCCCAAAATTTTGCTTTAAAATTGATATATTTTTTTGTCCATTTGTCCTGTTGTAACACCTATCCTGGGACATACTGAATGTTTACTGGGCGTTTAAATTTCTATGACACTTAGTATAATACAACAAAGTTTATTTTTTGTAAGAAAATACGTGTACTTTTTGGTTTACTTAACCTATTCGCAACTTAAACAAAAATTAAAAAGTATATTATAAAACTATTTCAGTTTCATGGGCAAAATTAGACAGTGGGGTAAAAAGTATTTTTTATTTAAGGTTAGGGGAGTACCTTTGGACATAGGTAAAATTGTTGCCATAAGCATTACCGCAACAGCGGCAAGTATTGGGGCTGCCGGAATTCCCCAAGCTGGTTTGGTAACCATGGTAATGGTACTGGAAACTGTTGGACTGCCAGCGGAAGATGTAAGCCTAATTCTGGCTGTAGATTGGCTGTTGTAAGTAATAAAATGGTTTTTATTTGAATATTTAAAGTCTTTGCCTAATTTCTTTTTAAAAACAAGAAGTTGCAAATTATATAGGACGTAATCCGAATAGGAGGCGACTTTTACCTATCTGTTTACCGGATAAAAACTATTTTATATGTAATGTAGTATTTAAACAAAGGTATCGCCATAGGCGTAACTAGCTATTGAACCTGGAGGGGGCCTATGGAGGGCATGGCAACATCCTGGGAGGGGCCTGGATGCCGCTAAAACGTTATATGTACACATATACCATATATAGGTAATTTTTTCCTAGAGGGAGCCTGGCAACACCTGAAAGAGTCCCGGCCCCCACAGGCCCCTCGTAGTTACGCCGATGGGTATCGCCATAGGGTTGCCTAAAAAATTAAGTCAAGGCCATTTTTAATTTTAAAAAAATAACCTCAAAATTTTTAACACACCTTGTATAATGGCAACCCCTATATTATTAAATACGTAAGTATGCTAGTTATTAAAATTAATATTTTTAAATAATACAGAATATACCAAAAATGTTTCTTAAAGTTTAAAATTTAAAAATTTACCAAAGCTTTATTTATAAAATCGAAAAAACAAAACGTACTAACATATTGTTATTGTCATGTACAATAAAAAAATAAATTTGACATTATACAGGGTCACTCAAAAATTTTAAAACTTAAAAAAATACTATCTACTATGAAACAGTTTTTATCCGGTAAACATATAGGTGAAGGTCGCTTTCTATTCGGATCTCAGACTAATATTTATGAAGAAAAATAATGTTCTTTTTTAGGGATAGGTTTCGTACAGCCGTTAATGTCATGGGAGACGCTTTTGGATCAGGAGTGGTACATTACAGAAGCCAAAAAGAGTTACAAGCGCTAAAAGAAAAGGAAGAATCAACAACTCCAAGACGCAGTATTATTAGTACTTTAACTGAAAAAGAAAATTACGGCCATAATAATGGTCATACGAATGATGCCTATCACGAAGATAATGTTTAAAATATATGTTTTGATATCTTTTAAAAGATCAAATATATTTTTAAAATAAATCGTTAAATTATGTTTTTATTTATTAAAGGGTTTGCAACAACTCTGGTGCTATTCAGACTCTCTACTGATTATGTTTCTAAATCTTCTTACGTATGTCGTGATTAAGAATAAAACCTCTTTTTTGTGTTTAGTGGATGATAAAACATTATATTGCTTTTGCTACAAAAACTTATTTTTCCTTATGCTTTTTACTTTTAAAAGTGTATAGCTGATTTATTTAGACAAAGTGCATGATGGTTGTTAATTTAGCAGTAAATAAAAGACAAATAATATTATGTTTTGGCATTTAATTAAAAAGATTATATACCCACTTACAAATAAAGAATTTTTTTAAATTTTTTGATTAGGTTGATAGGAGCAAAACAAGAATTTTTATTATCTTGACAAAGCCCAATTATTTTTATTATAGTGGGTGTCCTCCGAAATGGTGAGGGCAAAAATGATAGGGGTTATTTATAACTTTTCAACGGTTAGACAAATAATGATATTTAGGCATTCAAATTAACTCATGCCAATGCATTTTTGCATGGGAAAATAATTGCGCGGAAATTGATAATTGTACAGGGTAAGACGAATTTTTTCGTTTATTGTATTTATTTTTACAGGGGTAAAAAAAAATTCATTTTGGTTTGACCGTTTAATTCCTTCATCATTATTGTACAAAAAAGGTATACCTTATTTAAATCGATATCTTGGACCGTTATTTTTTTTATAAAATTGCGTTATAATTGCGTAAAAAATATTAGTTAATTACTTACCACTACAGGTAATTTCTATAAAAAGATATTTAACGTACCTGAAACAAAGAAAAACTTTTGTAATTTTTTACAGTCGGAAATAAATAAATATTTTTATTAACAAAGAATGGACAAGTGTTTTGACATATGTAATGGTAAAATGGTTGTATTTGGATCATTGTAATAGTTAATTTATAATATTTAATAATGAAACCCTAGGGCTAAGAGCAAATAATTTGTGGTAAAATAAGCGTATTAGAGCAAGGAGCATAAAAACAATATAAGATATAAATTGTAAGTATTTTATTATATTATCTAAATTGGGGTTGTATTTTAAATAAATTCATTAAAAAAATATTATTATTTTTATTAAGCGTTCGCAACAGATAATCCAAATCCAAAACCTAGTGTAAAGACTAGTGGCACACAGTCATAATCTATAAACCGGAGTTTATATTTTGATTATATATGGAATACATCACCATATTCAAGGTTTGAAAGTCTTTAAAAACTGCGTTTAAATAAAAAATAATGACATTTAAAGTCGGACACTCAAAATATTTTTTTATCCCTTAAGCTAGACGTAATACTAAAATCAAAAAGATTATTAAAACATTGGTAACTTTTTTATTTATTCCTTTAGTTTTTTTATATAAATATTTTTTTACCTTAATCTGCTTATTCATAATGATCATTCTAGACTGAAATAATCCAAACTAACAAAATAAGATTACGGAAAACTCAGGGGAAATTTTTGTGATAGGACTGCAGAATATTGTAGAGGAAATATGACGTTAAAGAAAGTTTTTGTAACGATTTTTTAAAGAAATGCATGTTGAAGTAGGTCAATATTTCTAAATTAATATTATTTGATAAATAATTTAAAAAGTAAAAAAACTACTTTTAAAATTTGTGTTTAGGGTGCACAAATAAATAGGTCTTTTTTGTAACAAAATGGTCGAGAATGCTGGAATTTTAACAGAAAACTTTTGAATGTTAATATTTTCCTTTTAATAATTATGTTTTAAACAAAATTTGAACATGTGATTTGTTTGTGTAATGTAAATTGCTGTTTTTAAAACATTGGGTTGACTGATTTATGCACCCCAGACCTATGACTCCTGTTTCTTGACAAGTGGTACTGATGATGGTTGTATAGAAGGAACAGTTTAAAAATGTAAATTCGGTGCTCTTTGAAAAGAAAAAAAAACACAAAAAAGTTTAAAGCAAATAAATCGGCATGCTTGTCTTCGCGGCCGCCTTTGCTATATTTTTTTATGATATGCCGGTTGATGCAGGTGGTCATCGCACTATGGCATAGAAATTAAATTTTTTGGTCAAAATTCTGAAACTTACCAATCTTAAAATGAGATACTTTTTACTGGAAAAATATTATAAATTATTACAAATGCTTTTTGGAAACCTAAAACTTATTATATGTTATTATAAATTTACACCCCACATAACATTATTATTTTTTATTGTACAAAAAACCTAAAATGTCAGCTTGTTTGGTTAATTCGGTAGTATTCTAATCAGTAATCCGATGATTATTATCTCATATGATATACAGGATACGACAATAGGTATGTTTTTTTTAAATGGAATACCCTGAATAATATATCACCACCAAAAAAATCTTTTCAAATGCTTTAAAAAAAATTACATTTGATGTGTCTATCTCAATTAGTTTCGGAAATATGACCATCCAAATCTAAAAAATAATTTTAAATTATTCTTAGAAGCGTAATAGAGATACATCTTCCCAACTTTTTTATTTTTTAACGTATAAAATAAATAAAAAACACTGTTTTGTTGGGTAGATTCTGTGGAATCCATATCTTTCATCAGAATGCTTTTATCTTTTAGAATATACAGTGTAGGACAAAACATATTAAATTTTAAAATGAAAAATCTTGTAAATTATAAAAAAATCTTGTATCTGTCCTTACACTCAGAAGTAGCAAAAAGTAGGAAGGCAATTGTAAGTACAAAAACTGATAAAGAAAAAGGTAAAAAAATCTTTGACAAAAGTAGCGAGACTGCATCGGAAACACAACAATAGCTCTTATTATTTAAACTCTTTTACTTTTTTAGTAAACAAGGCTAATAATAAACTAAGTAGATTAAATGTTGTGTATTTAGGTTTACCTAAAATACATTTTCAAGTTTCTTATTACCCCAATAGAAGTCGTCATATACTTTTATAATTTTGCGTACATGTATGTAGTTTGGAGTATCTACTTTGAAATACACAGCATGAGCCATTAAAATTTCAAAGTTACTTTTTGGCCAAAATAATGGATTTCTACCCCATAGTGTATCGGCGAGTCGCTGTAAGGGATAGCGGCGCCTTTCTATAAAATAATCCGATTGCATGCGGCCTTTTTTATGTTTTTTGTATTATTTTCAAAGGGTACCGAATTTGCGCTTTTAAAATGTTCTTACTATACTGAAAGGGCTCTGTTACGCTTTTTGGCATTTTAATCTATATTGCCCGAAATACAGCGGTTTCATTTCTTCTTCCCCAAGTAAACTGAAGGCATTAAAAACATGTTTTGTTTAAACAATCTGCCCCAGGATAGTGCTACAACAGGACAAACGAACTAAACATTTTAAATCTTAAAACATCATTTTGGGAACAAACGCAATTTGATGGAGAAGCTCCCAAAAAAAGGGTCCCCGCTTTTGAAAACCATTTTATTTTGATCATTTTTAGAATTTTTAAAATTTGGATAGTGTTGCCCCGAGAAACGATGTTAGGCTAGCTAGCGAACGAAAACTTCCAAAATCAGTCAAACCTATTTTTTGGCCAAAACTGGCCGAAACCAAAACTAAAATTTCGGTCGAACACCAGTAAAAAGTATAAAAAGTAAACAAGAGTAAAGCTTAAAAAAACATTAAAATTTAATACATAAATAATGTTGCATAAAATTAAATTTTATTATAAAATTAAATAAAGTTAAAACTTTACAGTAAAAAAAAATGGGTCAAAATTTTTACATTGCGTATTAACACTTATTAAAATACTTGACTTAAGGGAACAAATTAAAACAAATATGTAGTTAGATTTTTAATTGTTTAATTTTTTTTAAACCTTTTCATTTCAAATGTACCGCTATTTTTTTATAGACCAACGAGTTACCCACATTTTTTTCGTATTTTTAAAAATAAAATATTTTTAACTCTTGGGTATTTTTATATATTTATAGTTATAACTTGGCCAATATTACCAATTGAAGCAACATTTTCTATCTCTTACTTTTAGATAAAGCAACAGGTGTTTCTAAAAATAAGGTTTTAAAAATTTAACACTTTTTTGTACATCTGTCCTCATGTAACTTCTATTGTGGGACACGCTGTATGTTGTAACAAAATAAAGTCGGTTTATTATGGAACAAAAAAAAATTTACCTAAAATAAAATTTAAACTGTATTCTGCCCAGTATAGAAAATTTCTTTTTATGTTTATTATTCAACAATTATTTGTCGATAATACGGCGCCTAATACATAATATTTCATGCACCCCACAGCTGCCACCAACCAAGCTAACGCACCGCCTCCGCTCGAGCTTTTGCTGAATCCGCCTCTATATCGACCGCTTCCTGGAAAATACGCGACTTCCAGCAGAATGAAACTTATTTTATATCCTGCCTAATATTTCTGGTATCCTGCTATGCAACTTCCTGAAAGTGCCAAGGTAACGTGGAGTTCAAGGAAACTCGTACTTGGATAGATTCTAACATAGTTTCATTACCCGGAATATATACATCCTTGTCTGTGATATATAAAAGAATAATCCAATATAGTTTCGGGTTACATTAAGGGTAAAATCTGTTAAGAAACGATTAGACCTAAAGGTAATGTATTTGGAAATACCTTAGAAATAACAATACAGTTTTATGAAGTTTTATTAAGCAGAGAAAAATACAAATTTTACATTTTCCTGGAAACTTGTTATAGAAATCTGGAAAATGGAAGAAAAGTTCCAGTTTTTGGGAGACCTGTAACAGGAGGACATAAGTAAGCCAAGGTAAGTTGTTAGATTTAGCGTTTTGTGGAAATTTCTAAATAAAAGCCATACAAACTGTGTTGTTTATATAAAAAAATTCGTCCTATTTCTTTAAGAGTGTCTTTTAAAATGGATGATAGTTGGTTAAAGTTTTATTTGTATTTACAAGATACTAAGATGTTTACCTATTTAAAAAATTTTTTTAATATATTTGCTAAAATAAAATTTGTCATATTTTAAAAATTATATAAATTATTATTAATTTAAAAAGTTAATATAGAACATAGGAAATCCCATATAAATTTTAAGGGGGTAAATTATTGGCTTTCCTATACATTTTACAAAAAAATGTAAGATAACTTTTTAAAGAAGCCAATCTAACAAACTCTTGTGCCAAGTTTTAAAAATTTTAATAAGCGAATCTTGGATTATTCAATTAAATGTAATTACAAAGTTACCAAATTTTCGGTTTAGGTAAAACCAAGCAGACACCTGTAAAATAAATGTTGTTAATGATCTGAGAAAAAGTGTCAATAAATCAGTGGCAGTTAGTATTTAAAAGAAAATATGTATTATTTGCTGGTGGCTGTTGCCTGTTTAGTTTTACCGAAACCGAAAATTTGGTAATTTTGAAATTACATTTATTTATTAATTCAAGATTCGCTTATCTAACTTTTTGGAACTTGGCTTGAGGGTTTGTCAAATTGGTCTCTTCAAAAAGTTATCTTACATTTTTTTAAATGTGCAGGGGGCCTGTAATTAACCCCTGTTTAATTGTATAGCGTAATTACTTACTTAAAAGAGTACTAAGAGAAAAAACACACTGGCTGTGTGCACGATTTAGTTAGATAACAAATACGAAAACTTTATGTATTTTCGAGATAACTTACAGTTACTTACACAGAATTGTAATAAATTTTAAATTTGCTTTAAAATACAAAAAAAATGTCAAATTCTTAAAAATAATAAAAGATAAAATGCAAAAGAAAATCCGATTTAATTAATTTAATATATAATACTTTTTTATAACCTCCCTAATTTTTAGGACTCGGCCGATCGCTCTTCTAAACAGATTTTGCCAAAGTTATAACAAATGTACGAAAACAAAGAAAAATGCTGATAGCAACAAAAACCTTAAGACAAAACGAGTTATTAATTTCATTTTTTTTTTTTTGGCATTTTGTTATAAATCAATTCTTTAGGAAAAAGATTTTTCCTATAAATCCTGTATATTATTATAATTTTTAAATACAATTTTATTGTTCTTTTTGACGACAGGTTGGTCCAATTTGAAAAAACGCAGTCTAATAGTTTTATTTATTTAAAAACACTCTATACCAAAGAAATATACACGTTCCGTCAAATCAAAAAGTTTATAAACAAGACGGTCTAACGCGTGTAAACACTAACAGGTGAGAATAGGCAAAGAATACACACATGTTAAAAACGGTGACCCATTGGTTTCGCTTTGTTGTTGCTTTAGTTGTCTTTAAAGGTTTTTATTTGGCTGAACGTGTATACCTACTTTTAAAACAATCGGTACACAATATCTTGATCAAGAAAAACATTTTATTATATATTGTGCACATAGAACAAAAAATGCGTCTCCGATTTCCTTGTATTTTTTATATCGTTTACTTTGAAACTTATTTAGAACCTTAGCCTTTAGTACAAACATTTTTAAAAATTCACAAAAATTTAAAACCGTCCCTGGCATCTTTAAATTAGGAAAAACAAAAATCATAAATATGTTTATTGACAATAAAGGTTTCAGAATTACTTCGAAATGAGGGGAAACTTCCGTTTTGGCGGAAACTGTATTAGGAAAACAGCAATTCAGGAGAATATTAGATGGAGAAACCGGAAATAATGATACCAATACATAAAAGCTTTTTGCTATTTCGCAAATTGTATTTTAGGGAACAACTAAAAATTCTGTGGGTTATTAGTATGGTAATGGAATGAAATCTAATGGAATATTAAAGTGATATTTTTGCAGTTTACTTAAAACTGAAGCCTGATGGAGCAAAAAGGAGGACGGATTCGGATTCAGGGCATCAAAATATATATAAAAAGTTGGTCTGGTCAAAATACTGATCATTTTTTTATTTTTGTGTGATGTAATCAGGGAAGACGAAAAACTAATTAAGTAAAACATTTTTTTTTAATTAGAGCCCTTGTTACTTCTGGCTCCTTAAGACATACGATGCTGCTAAATAATAATATGGGTCGTTGTAGAAATATTCGTAACAAAAAATACTTGGTAAATTGTTGTTGTAGAGATAATACCAATAATTCTTGTAGCAAATTACTACTAAATTTAAAATATACAAGAATAAACTAATAAGGTACAGTTTTCTACTGATTTTCTGTAAAATAATAAAATATTTTAATTAAAATAGAATTATCAACTCCTCCTTTTTATTACCAATGAGATTAGGCTTAAAGATTAAATCAACTAGGTTTATATCCACCAAAGATAAACAAGTTATAACATAGTATTAAGTTTTTATAAAAGTCTGCATTTTTCAAAATTTAAATAGTAAATTTATACTAAACAACTTAAACGCATATATTTTAAAAACAAAAAAAAATCGGATCTTAATACTTTATGTTAAAAAAACGCTGGATAAAGTATTCAAGACAAATCAAAAATTAATTATCGAAATAAATTAAAAAATAAATATTATTATTTATTTTACTTTGACACCCTGTACCATATTTATGATCAACATTTGAACATGGGTTTGTATGATTAAGTCCTAATATTCTGTGTACCAATAATTAGTGGATACCTTGTATAAGAAAAGTTTTACTCCACGAATGATTCGCCTTTTTAGTATTAAGGACGTTCCCAGGGATTAGTAAGACAATTAATGTCTCTAGAGTCGCCACGTCGACACAACATAGTTATACATTACCGCCTTATTTTTGTAGAGAATATATAGGGCTTAATTTAATTGATGGCTTAACATACATAATATGATTCTTAAACTTATTTTAGAAAGAAAAGTTTAAACAAGCCCATGTCCTAAACCTCTTAACTTTTTAGATACAGGGTGTTAAAATAAAAAAAAATAAATATATATTTTTTTATTATCCTAACTATTCTTTACCCAATTTGGTTTTAATTTGGCAATATGCGGATATAATTGGGTTAAACAATCTTTAAAATTACATATCAATTAATCTTTCTGGTGAGGGTATGATTCATCATTAAATTTAAGGTGTGAGTCACACTCTCGATTAATATCTCATTTTGAAGATCGTTTGACCTTTATCATATCCCCTTAGTTTAAAAAAACATGCTCTTACAGGACATTTAATATTATACATTACAAAATAAAAAACAAAATTTTGACAAGCTGTCATA
This sequence comes from Listronotus bonariensis, assembly GCA_014170235.1. NCBI lineage: Eukaryota > Metazoa > Arthropoda > Insecta > Coleoptera > Curculionidae > Listronotus > Listronotus bonariensis. The sequence continues at coordinate 10,583 of JACEGR010005106.1, forward strand.
TAAACGAAAATAATAGCAGAGACTTCAAACTTGGCACTTGTAATTAGGGTCAAGAGACCTTCAAGATAAGGTATCATTTAACCTCTCTTTTTATTTAAGATTTCAGGGGTGAGTCACACCCCTGCTAGAGGAGTTGCAGTTTAGGGGATGAAATTAAAAATTTACGTGTGCGAGCGCAAAATCGTTCTTTTAATTTTAATAGAATTTACTCTAGACCTTTGGGCTTCACTGTATATCACTTCACTTATATTACTACAATAATTGGTAAAAATACTTAATTTCAATTTTTTAGACCTTTACCTTTTTTTTGCTCTTAGTTATTTTAACTACTTAAGTCCTAAGATATTATTTTACTACTGTAGTTAGTAGTTCATATTATGGTGCGTCTAAGATACTACAACTGGTAGAAAATAACATTTTCTTTATTTATGTATGTGAATAACAAACATGACGTGAAAACAAATTTAATGATTATTTCAAAAAATTAACTCCAGGGTACACCAGGAAAAAAATCCGATAAATACTTGCATGTTGTCATTGTAAAGCAACCAAAACTACACATTTGATTGGTTAAAAACTAGTAGTGTGGAATTTTCATACTAATTATTTCTAACAGATCACCTTATTCAAATTTCTAAACTGTTTTTAGAAATAACGATTGGATTTCAGCGAATTCTAGTCCGATTTCGATTAAAATTCAAAAGAAAGATTCCTCAGACGGGCCTCGTCCAAAAAATCGTTGTTTTTTTCTTTTTCTTTTGCTGCCTGCTGGCCGCTCTGGCAATTGGCGCCATGAGTGCCGGGCTTGTCAATTAAACTTATCAGATTTCCTATCACCCTATAACCGGCGTTCTTTGTTGCCGCTTTTAAATTGGTGATCGGCGATACCATCTTTCATAAACCACCAGTTTTAATTTTGAAAGGATAAATTATAGGCCTCACGAATGGTATAATATGTATCATAATAAATCTGCGTTGTATGTATGTGTATGTATACATACTAAGAACAGGCTTAAGGCAGTTCTTTAGCTCTCAGGTCAACAAAAGGTGTTAAGAGAAAAACAATACTAAACAGATTCTAGTTTTTCTTTGATTGTGGTTTTAAAAATTTTAACACAAGTTCTCATCTGTAAAAAATGTATTTAAGTCACAGTATAGACATTAATATTTTTCTTTTTACTTGATTGCTGCGGAAAAACCGGGGCCGTTTCTGGCGGAAGTGCAGCTGGTGCACTCGCACAGGGCGAGAAAAATAATTAGAGGGCTACATTTTGTCGAGCGGAAACTTTTTTTGCACTAAAAATTTTCATACCTCAATTTACATTCTCTTTTAGGAGCGCTACATATCTGCTCAATTTAAAAACTTTTATACAAACAATTTTTATAAATTGGTATCTGTTTTTATATCTATGAGCTGTTAAAATGAATGCCCTAACTCCTTTGAAAATACCTTTTATACGGCAAACTAACTAACTAAAACATATAAGTGGGTGGAAAAATAACAATTTATGTAACAAGTGCATAAAGTGTGTTTTTTTTTAATGGAAAGTTGGACAGCACAAGCCGTTAGGCGAGTGCGGCAATCCCATGAGTAAAAAAGACTTTATGTATGTGTTACATACTATATTTTTACGACCGTATAAAAATTTATCAAATTACCAGTATATACATGTTTTATTTATTTAAACCTATTAATTTTAATTTTTGTAGGCACTTATCCTCTTCATGTCAAATTTTAAAACGAGGGACACATGAACTAAAAAGAAAAAATGACGAAATCAAAGGTAACTTGACCGTTTGGTCAGTTAATGTCGAGTTTACTGTTAGATTGCATAAATTGATATTTAGGTAAGTTTATTGTAGTAGGCATGGAAACAAAACACTTATTCAAAGTGTGAAAAAAAACTTCAACGTGTTAAAAAATGTTACTTTTTTAACACTTTATGTAGCGTACTGGAATGAAGTACTTTATCTTCATGGTAATGATTAAAAAACTGCATTTTTTTAACGGTCGTGGAAAAATATACATTCATTTTAACATTTGATTTTTTTATTAGCAAAACTACATTTATAAATAGAGCAACGCAATACATGTCATGTCTGGTGGCGTAGCTATGTGACAAATAAAACATTATTAGGTTGACACACTTTTGATAAAAAAATCAAACAAAAATATAAGTTATTATGTGTAAATCTGTAAATAAAATAGAATACAAAACTTAGTGAAAAGTTTAATGGCTTAAGCTGTGTATTTCAAAGTAGATACTTCAGACTACATGTACACAAAATTATAAAAAAATTTGACGACTTCTATTAGGTTCATAAGAAACTTAAGAAAGTATTTCTCCTACACTGTATATCTTAAAAAGATAAAAGCATTCTAATTAAAGGTATAGATTCTACAGAATTTACCCAACAAACCAATGTTTTTATTTATTTTATACGTTAAAAAATAAAGAAAGATACTTTATTACGCTTCTAAGGATAATTTAAAATTATTCTTTAGATTTGGATGGTCATATTTCTAAAACTAATTGAGATAGACATATTAAATGTAGTATTTTTTAAAGCTTCTTAAAAGGTCTTTTTGGTGGTAATATAATAGACAGGGTGTTCTATTTAAAAAAATCATACTTATTGTCGTACCCTGTAAATCATATGAGATAATAATCATTCTGTTACTGATTAGAAAACTACCGAATTAACCAAACAATCTGATATTTTTGAATTATTTGGTACAATAAAACATAATAATGTTATGGAGGGCGTAAATTTATAATAATATGTAATAAGTTTTTGTTCCCCAAAAACTATTTGTAATAATACATAATATTTTTTTCCATATTTTTCCAGTAAAGAGCACCTAATTTTAGGTTAGATTGGTAAGTTTCAGAACTTTGGCAAAAACATTTAATTTTTATTCCATAGTGCCTCGGTTTGTAATGTACTTTTTAAAACTAGAGAAGTAGTCTAATACCGCGTACCTTTTTAAAAATGGCTTTCAAAACTTTAAATTTAACTATTAAAATTTATTTGGTTAAAAATTTAATAAGGTACATAAATATTTATAGTTTTGGTATACAATTAGCTATTGGAGTCACCTAAATAATTAAAAAAAGTTAAAAGGTTATTTTTTCTAAAATTAAAAAAATGGTGCCAAATATCGAGTAGTACGGGTTTCCAATACCGGGGCGTCCAAAAATAGGTAAAAATAATTCCAAAAGAGCAACTTTATTTTGCCGAATTTGTTTTGCATGAAAAAAAAACAAGCAAACTAGAAATAATAAAGTGGCTCTGATCGTTTATTCAATAATACAATCGCAAAGTTTTAGTGACTAATATGAAAGATAGAAATAAAACAATTTGGCAAATGGACATTTCTGTATCTAACTAATTTTGTTTTCAAATGGCAACACCTTCAAGATAACTTTTCGAATAAAGGATTTCTAACAAATCTAATGACACTAAAAAAATATTTTTAAAGTTGGTGTCTCCAATTACTAATATCTTATTAGAATTATCTTATTTAATTAAGAGATTTAAAACATTTTTATAGGACTGGATAAGATAAAAAATAATTTATTGTTAATAAAACTAGTTTAAATGTTTAAGGCTATATGACACAAAAAACAAAATTAAAATTAAGTATGCCCAAGACGACTTTATTTGTTTCTTATTTTAAGTATATTTTGCTATACATCGTTAAAAAGCTTAAAAACGCCTTTTAAAAATGTCATAGAACTATGGTAGTTTGGTGGTAGCTTCAAAACGTACTACTACATTAAATATCAGATTACACCTTTCTAGAAGATAATTATCTACAAATTTCTCATTTACACTTTTTTTCTATTTCGAATATTAACTGAGTTACAGAGGAAAACAAGTTTTTGGATTTTTTATTATATCTAGTAAGCCATGATTGAAACTACAAGTCTTTCTCATTTAACCATCTCTGGAGCTGCAGCGTTTTCTAAGATATCTGTACTAAACATCGAAAAAAACTCACCGTGTATGAATATGTTTTCTATCTTTTATAGGGCTTTATAATAAATCGTGTCCTATAATTAAAATATACTGGAAAAATTAAAAACTAAATAAAATATTTATAGTGAAATCATTCTAATTAGTGTAGGTTTATTAAAGTAAACAGAAAATAAACATTTTTGTGATCCTTTATTTAGACAGATAAAACTTTTCTAATTAATGGTGTTTTAAACAATTATATAAAATACGTTAAGCCTAATGGTAAAAAAATGTTTTTTTCTTGAATTATAAGATATACCTACTTTTACCGTATTTATATTCCAATTACTATTTAAATCCATTAAAATACGATGTCACTAACTATATAACTAATTACTAGCTGATAAATATTGGTATTTTCAGATATTTCAATACTAATATGGGTTGTGTCAAATGTATATACAACAAAAAATAAAAAAAAAACATACAAAAAGGGTGTCGAATAAATTTAGGACAAATCTGCATTTTCTGGTTTTAAAACTTTTTATATATTTTATATATATATATATATATATATATATATATATATATATATATATATATATATATATATATATATATTTGTTATAGGCAAAACGTCGAAAAAAATCCAAAAACAAAAGAACCAGGTTTATTTAAAGAAAACTTAATTTATAAACAATAACGAGGATTTTATGAATTTTACAAAACTGAGGGTAATTAAACAAAAACATTTGAAGAGCTCCAAATTACATAGAAAAACGCAGATTTGTTACGAAAACACAATTTAAATATTATTTTACAATTTTCTCGCGGCATATGTTATTAATATTTATGTTTAAAACGTTTTTTAATCGAAATATTATAGTATACAGTGGGTCCAAGAACATGTGGGTAATCTCTCGAATTCATATAGAACACGTGAAAATATTGTGACAAGTTACTATAATTTTTTTCCTAAACCCCCTCTCTAAAGAGATATATTTGTGCCCTTAAAGGACGCCGCTAAAAATCGGTTTTTCTTAAAAAACTTTTATAGTACTTCTTATAATGAAATAATTTTTAATATGATCAATACAAGTGAGGACACTAAAATGGTATCCTAGTAATAAAAATCCTTTATTAAACAATAGTGTTGACTATTTTTACACGTTGTATAATAAAAAAACGAAATAAGTATTTTTGAGTAGCCCATATCCTTAGCTAAAAAAGGTTCTTTTGTTAGATGTCGATAAATTAAGGCGTTTTCAACGAAAACGAGTTTTTGTTTAGCAGGGACATCTTAAAATATAAGGTTATTCTTTTGCAAATGGCTATAAAAACCTTTTAAAAAAATTATGTGTTTATGAAACAACAAGAAATACTAAATTAAATAACGGTTATATCTAGTCTAACAAATTTTACTAAAAAAGTGTTTTAAAAATGTTTAGGAGAATACGAACTTGAACTCGGTTGTTTTGGTGGTTAATCACACGTGACCCCGTGGTTGTTTGATAAGTACTATTTTTACGTAGAAACTTGTTTAAATTGCAGGGTTGAACCCTGAAATCCTTACATAGTGTTTTTTCTTTTATTTTTTTTTAAATATTGGTTTCCTTTTTACATACCAATTAACTTAAAATACAAATCATGTCGACCATTGTTAATAATTACTTTGGTAATTGTAATGATATCAAAAAATGTTTGAAAATATTTTTAAAATAGTGATACATTAAAATTGGCTTATTTTCATGTAAAAACCTAAACAAAAAGTATATTTTAATAGTTAAAAAACAGTATCAATTGTTACAACAAGAAAAAGTGGATTACGCGTTGTTATTTGGAATAGGATACACTAGGTATATATGTCGCAGGCAAATGCTTTCTGTCTGGGTAAATGGTGTATTTTAATTTTTAAATGTCATCTATTTGCCTAGTCAAATAGCATTTAATTCTATTAGCCTAAGCAATTTTAAGGCAAATCGAAATAGAAATATTTGCATACCCAGAGGGTCATACAAAATTGTCACATTGAAGGGTCATGGTTGGTTCTGGTTAGTTAAACAGTTTTGCATGAGAGTCTGGTTATGCAAATATTTCTACTTCCATTTGCCTAAAAATTGCTTTGGCTAATAGAATTAAATGCTACTTGACTAGCAAATAGCATTTGCCTAGGCAGAAGTGATTTGCCTAAAATAACCATTTGCCTGCGATATATAGACAAGTTATTGATCAATTAATTGAAATGAAATGAAATTACTGTTTCAGGTAATTCAACAAATTCTTTAATTTATAAATTAAGTAGCTTGTTCAAGTACTTAAAATAATTGTGATTTCTTCAGTTTTTTAAACAATTTTTAAGCTTGTTTTAAATAACTTTCTGTCCTACCCTGGTGGTCAACACTTTGATTTTAATATTTTAATACGTAAACAGCTGTTTCTTTCAAATTCTTTTTTTTTATAATTGTTTAAATATAAATAAAAAAATAATAATATTAGTAATTTTAACCCTTTTGGGTCAGATTTATCAAACTTCGTAATCGTCATATTATTCTAAATTCTTAAAAACTGCTCTTTAAATGGATGAGTAAAAACAGCCAATAAGATTTTCGGGTCATAAAATTAAGAGCTACAATTTCAAATATGAGAAAACCCTGCCTTTTCCAAATGCTTACCAACAAAAAAGATGGAAAAAAATAATGAGATAAAACAGAAGAGTCTAAATACAATAAAGTGTTTTTTAATTCTTTATTACCTTGTTGATCAGAACAGATTTTATTTATCAATACCTTGGTATGTGTAAAATAGACTGGGACTATTTTTTATCCATCCAGGTTTTAAGTTCCTTTTTGAATTATTAATTTTCTTTTGTGGCCGTTAGGTAAATTTAAAATATGTAGCTGTTTTATTCCCAATTCCTAGTTTTTCTTTTTTTTTTTTATTGTACGCGCATTAATAAAATTATAAAGAATATATAAAGTATTTTTATCAGCTGTTTAACCCAGTAATTAAACAAGTTTTGATTCAATATCTTCTCGGGTGAAAAACACGCCGAAATGTCTAATTTTGGCCCTAACGTACATCCTTATCAAAGCAGACCGATACACTGAAATTTTAACATAAAATGAGAAAGCAATACAATAAACCTGAAGCTGTCAGGTTTAACAAAAGTATCTCGCGGGTAGTACGAGGCGCCCAGTACCACTGAACGGGTTCTGACCGGGCATCAGGCGGCGCTTTTAACGCCTTCCGAGAACTGGCGGCCGGTCGGGAGCGGGCTCGACCACATTCTTTCCCGAAATTCTCACATTTACAGCCCGTCGCGAGCCGCCGCCGCCGCCAAATAAATAAACGTCGCCCCGGGTGCGCCCGACACAATGGTACAGGATCGGAGTAGATAAATAATATTAAAGAAAAAATAGCCGACTTCAAATAATATAAATAAAACTCACCACAACTAATAAATACATAATAAGTTAAAAAAAATTAATATATATGTTATTATACCATAAAAAGCTTTTGTCTATTGAGTTATTATTATTTAGTATGCACTGCGTGTCAAGTTATAAATTTAAACCCCTTTGACTTTTATATTATTTATCGTACAAAATAAACACACATATTAATTTATTTGGTTAATTGTGTAGTTTTAAAATCAGTAATTAATTTTTTATTATCTCATATGATATACAGGATACGACAAGAAGTATGATTTTTACATACTATAGTATAAATGTTATCTTTAATGGATTTAGAAATATGACCATATTTTGTTTTAATAAGCAGTTGCTGTAATATACCTAATAAAAATTTACACCTATTCTTTAGATTTGGATGGTCATATTTCCAAAACTAATAGACATTAAACTTCTTTTTCGTATCCTGTATATCTTAAAAGATAATAAAAATGTTATTACTAATTTACGGGTAAAAACTACAGAATCAACTCAATAAACTAATATTCTTATTTATTTTTAAAGACAAAAAATAACAAAGCTAAGGGGGGTGTAAAGCTAAAACTTGGCACCAGATACATATTATTATGAAATTAACCGGCTTTATTTTTCTATGTATATTTTTCTTTTTAGTTAATAACCAGTATTATTTAATCAGTAAACACACACTTAAAACACTTCTAACTTTTTCTCTCACGTAAACTGTTCTCGCAGAGTGGCATTGCTGCATCTAGTAGGTATATGATTTAAGTAGTTAACAGCCGCAATGCCAGCTCTAGTTGGTCCATAATCAAAGTACGTAACATCGACATTGCCGCCTCTACTTAATATATGATCTAAGTACTTAAGCTTATGCAACTCTAAACACTGACAAGGCTTAACTGGTGGTAAATTATTGAAATGGGTTAATAAATACATGTACGAGCCTTTAAAATAAGGTTTCTTCTTGTGTTTTTCGGGATCCCACCACCAAAACCGGACTGAAAAAAAAATGGTGGCCCACAATTAACGGAGTATTCGGTAAACCTACATTAAAACATACATGGACATACCTTTATATTTTGAGGTTACCTCTTAGTTTTCCCAGAATCCCTTCATCAGAACATGAATTGGTTTTAATAGAAACACCGGAAGTTCCTTTATTTTCGACAAAAAAAAAAATTTTTTAAATCGGTTTACAATTGACGATGTAATCGATTTTTGAAGTCGGTTTAAAAGGTACACTTAATAAACATTTGGAAAGTCAGGGAACGAACAATAAATGTTTAGCATTTGCCAAAAATAACGCAAACAATAAAAAATGTGGTTTAAAACCTATATTTTATTATCTTACAATCGCACAAGTAAAAAATTGCGGTTAAAATGGTTTAAAAATAGGGAATACTCAAGCAATTGCTAAATTGCAGAATAGGTTAATGTTGTTTTCTTTAGGGGCATTCCATAGTGACTGGTGGGACATTTGACTCTGAAATTTTACTAATTTTAAGCCCTAATAATGTAATAAAAACTTATACTATAATAAAATGTATATCTTATAATATAAAAACCTCGATTACGTTCTACGTTTTTGAAATTATCACTCGTGTGACTGGTTGGACATCGAAAAATCCTTCTCTTTTACCGCGGCATACTTAATGTCATATTTCATGTTGGCCACGCACTTTTAAAAAATATTTCCTTCTGAAAATAAAATTTAAACATTTATTACTATAAGGAATTAGACTAATTACTGACGTAGAAGCAATTTTTGTTTTTGTTTTTGTGATTGGTAAGACAGGCATTTGTGACTGGTGGGACAAGTATAAAATGTGTACATGAAGTTGTTTATTAAGAACAGGTTTATATTATTTTAGCCTTAAAAACATTATTTATGTATTATTAATTATTATTTGGAATAAATAAAAAAAACCATTGTAATAAATACAAGGTGGACATTTGAAAACGAAATCGAGTTTATTTTTGGGCACTTCAGGTCATGTTAGGAAAAACGATCGGACACGTCAATTTTTAATTTTAGGGGAAAATATTTTTTTGTCTTTTTCACTCCCTGAAATGCAATCTTCTAGTAGGGGTGAAATCTTAAATAGAAAAAGGGACCAAGTGGTACCTTATTTTAAAGGTCACTCGACCCTGATTACAACTGATAAGTTTAAAGTCTCTGCTATTATTTTCGTTAATATGACAGCTTTTTTTTTAATTTCAGTCATTTTCTCAATTTATCAGGAATGCCCCAAGATTAACAATAATAGGTTAACGAATTCCTAAATATTATATTTTAGGAGTATTCGGTGGAAATTAAAAATAATTATACCTTCAACGACAACATGAACATTTTCATACATAAACGACAACAGGGGTCGCATACGACCCCATGAAGTATTACTGGTATTTTAAAGTTTAAACCGCAAAACACCTATCTTATTTCTTTTTTTGGATGTCTTGTAATTTATTCAATGATTTTTTACAAAAAAAGAAAATTTATTTTTGGACATCTTTGTTAGATTATTCTTCAAAGCCTTATTTGTGTGCGGTAAAGCATTAGGTTTTCAATTTTGTTTTATCGGTCTGTCTTGTATATCTTTGTGGTTTTAAAAACTGTATCTTATTTCTACGTAGTTTTTCGTTTGAATGAGTAACAATTTTATGCAACATGTTGTCGTCAAAATAAAATTTTCAAGGTTCCTACTCAGTTTTTGTTTCTTTAGGTTTAGAAAGACGCAGAATCATTTTTTTCTGTCCGTGTATATTAAAAAAAGGTTTAGAGTGCCATCTGTAATCACTGCTTCCACTATTTACTTTGCTGTAGATGTGCTAAAGGTACTTTATCGTCACGATTCATTTTCAGTTGGTTCAACTATTTCGATTGTCTTCCTTTTTTTTCTTCATATTCTTTAAATTCACTTACAATATTACCTAAGCCATAATTATTATTGTCAATATCCTTATTACTTTTTCGTCGTCTTTCAATCTCTTTATTTCCTTTTAACAATATTATTTTTAATAGATATATTTTTATTATGCAAACAACAGGGGTTGCCGGTGACCCCAAACACCTAAAACTCAGGTAATAAACTTCTGCGGCATACGAAATTTGCTGTGGTAATAGTAACAGCCAAGCTACCAAGGTAGGTGTAGCAGCAATATTAAATTACAACTTTTGCAAGACATATGTTCAAAATATTATTCGGTGGGGTCACGGGCGACCCCGTGTTGTCGTTTAAAGGTTAATTTAATACTAAACCAATATTTTTCTTAAAAAATTAAGGAAAAATGGCATTTCTATACACCCACTAACAAGATTCGAATCCAAGTAAAGAAGCGTGCACTTTAGTTTTTAACTTTTAAAATATGTTTAATAAAGGGACACATCATTCATTTAATAGATTTTTGTTTATGGACTACCAATAACTAAAAGTCATTTAAACCGCCAATATATATATTAACAACATGTGTTGACACAACTCTACCTGATACATTACTGGGCACCAATATTAAATATTTTTTAATAAGGAATGCAAGTACCAAAACCATGGGCGTATATAGGGGGGAGGTGTTTTGGGAGTTTGAACATTTTTGTTTTTTTTTTAAGAAAAAGAAAATAGCAGATTACTTAAATAGTAGGTAGCGAGAAAAAGAAGAAATGGTGGTTTTTACATGTGGGGACCTTTCTTTCTTTTTGCTCTTTAACAAAACTTTTATACCTAATTTTTTTGGCACTTTATACCGCCTATAACAAAGATCTATATACATCCGTGACCAAAATATATACTACGAATTTTCAGGCACCGTAAAAAATCAAGGTTCAAAGTGGATAATTAAACCATGATATGTTATGCTTAAAAAACATAATGCAGTAAGTGCTAATATTTTAAAATCTTTTACTACTATTCTAGAGAGCAAAAGGTAGAATTCGTAAAAAGTACGACTCTGGAATAACCAGATTCCAATCGATGCTAAAGATGGACCCGGCCTTCTTAGGCCTTGTTAGAATTATAACGCGTCCGCATTTTAAAAACAGTTTTTAAGTATTTCCTTTTTTTAGAATTGCTTTAAAAATATAATTTTTTTAATTAAATTGCACTTTCTAACAAACTAACTATTAAAATCATTTACCTTAATAAAATTTTTAAAAAATATATATATTTTTAAGTTGCAACATATCTATTGAAAACGATAGGCCGCGATGGGTTAAGGCAGTGGTCAAACCTGTGGAGCGCGTCCCCTTAGGGAGGCGCGAGATTGTTGCAAGGGGGCATGAAGTCAAAATATAATTTTTGAATACAAACCAAAACAGTCAAATAATGAAACTGCGAATTTTTGGAAAACAAGCTCAACCATTCGGCATCGCATTAAATTTTTATAATGTTGTATTAATTATATATTCTTTTTTTTATATTTTTGTAAGATTTTTTTTATTACATTTAAAATTATTATTTCTTATAATAATTTTTTTTTATTATATATATTTTTGCATAATGTTGCATATTATTTTGTAGCTCATTAAATAAATAATAATATCAGTTGAGGGTAAGGTGTTTACTTATGGGACACTACGCCAATTTTGATGATTTTTGACACACATTTTTGTGGCACTAATTACGAATCAGAAAGAATTTTTAGTAGTCAACGTTTCGTTCTCAAGATATTCATCATCAAACTTGAATAACTTGAATAGAAAACCAAGCTAAATTCACCATATTCCAGCTTTCTGCTAAATTGGCACTCAATATTTTATTTCCACCTCTTAAAAATCCATTTTTCTATTTATTTTTCCTCTTTTTCCAAAGCTTCACTTTCTATTTTAATCGCACAAGCCAGTGCTACTGTGATTGAAAGTAAAACTTTTATGATGTATATCTCGAAAACGTTGCCGACTAAAATGTTTTTCATACTTATAATCAGCGTCCCAAAAATCCCCCTATGCCAACAATCATCAAAATCGACGTGGCTTGCAAAAAGAGGGGGAATATAGTGAAAATGGGGTAAATTCGCTTTTTAAGTTTGATAATGTATATCTCGAAAAGGAAACGTTGCCGACTAAAAATTCTTTCATATTTAATCAGCGCCCCAAAAATACCTGTATGCCAATAATCATAAAATCGGTGTGGTGTCCAATAAGTAAACAATTACCCAGTCTGAGTAATTATGAAATTTAAAGGGCGCAACAATTTTTAAAGCAGGGCGCAGGTTATACCAAAGCGATTGCAAAAAACTCCAAGGTCACCCGAATGTCCAGCATTACATTTTTTAATTATTTTATTGATTCCTGGAAATTTATAATTTTGGCACTTGGATTACTTAGCACTCCTACTCTACAATTGAGGGGTGCCAAACAATAATGTTTTAAGTGCCCAACGAACTGAAATACGTACCCAGCGTAGGAAATACGTCTAGATGGCGGATGACTAACGCGTTTTCAATAAATAACAATTTTTAACTTAAAAAGAAGCTATTTATTTTGTTGTTTCTTTAAATTATATAACCAGTTTTGCATTTAGCACTATTTGTGGACATTTTTAAAATGTCTTATAGCATTTATATTAAAACCTAGCAAACAACTATGACAACTTAAACTAAATTTTGTCTTAAATCCAACAACTGTGATTTCACTACATTTTCTAGTTTTTTATGATTTTTCTCGTCATCGAAGATAACGTCAAAAAAGTTATTTAGAAATAGATAATACAAATACCTTATTTTTAAAATTTTAAACAATAACAAAATAAAATGCCTAGATCCTTTAAAGCTTATCTTTATAAAAAGTTTAGAATCTGTTTTACAGGGTATTAAAACTCACACGGCTTCTCTAACAGAGTTTGTTTTTATTTTACTAGTATGCAACAAAATTCTCGTTCAAATAAAAAAGCGATAAATATGAAGCATTTAGGGTTCTAATTATACATCACATCACAATTTTTTGTGTGACGTTCTTGCATAAATACTACTTTAGTCTGTACAGATCGTACTTGTAGATACAAAAACAGTTCGAATTATTGGAAACAGAAATAAATTTACCTACCTAGGATGTTTTTACAAAATCAAAAGCATCCATCGTATAACTACCCCAATTCATCTTCATGTAATACTAGCCTAACAACAATATCTTATTTTCTAACTCAGTTTAATCAAAATGATCTCGTTTGACAATTAAAACTCTACAAATCAAAGGCTTAACTTCTGGGATCTACACTAAAACAATGACATTTGTTAAATAAAAATACAAGTCAAAAATTAAAGAGACTTATAGAAGTATAAAGTTCAAATTGGTAATCATTGGTTCCAAGTAAAGAAAATGTTCTACCTCCACTCCTCACAAAGCCAGGTCTTATAAAATTTGTTATTAAGGTCATGAAAAAGAATGGTGCAGATTTTAAGTACTTCAAGAAATCAGAATATCCTCAAGTCAGTGGTGCAAAAAATAAAAAAATGTATCATTGTAGGCTCGCAAATTCGATTGCTGACAATGATCTAAAAATTAAAAGGATTGCTAATAGAAAATGATCCTCATATATTTTCAATAGACCTGCGCAAGAATTTTTACCCCACACTGGGAGAATTGCTGTACACCTTTGCACATGCGCAGTTGTTATAAAGGTTAGCATTTTTTATTTAAAACCCAATATAGTGTTGGCAACATTGACAAAATTAGCAGTATTTTAATAAATATAGTGGTTGCAACACTGAAAACGTTAACCTATGCGGTGACAGGGTCACACTCATCCTAATTTAATTTATAATTTGGGATTTCCCGATCGTAAAATCCAGGTAAAATTGACGCCGTCGACCGACCAAACCAAATCTCCCATCTACGGTCGACCGTTATCAGATATAGTTATTTGGTATTTGGTGTTTCATTTGTGCGTTGTGAGTAATTCTTGGTGTTTTTAAACTTTTATTTAATTTAAGTTTTGCATAACCAAAATTAAATAATGAGTAAGTAGCAAATTTCCTGTTTTAAATAATACTCTTTATTGCCATGCAGTCAATTTTTTAGAGATCAATAAATCCATTATTTTTTGAAATAGTCATGGTTTGGGTTAATTTTTTTTTTAGCGGGAAAAATTGTATTTAAGGATTATAGAAAAATATATATGGGGTTCCATTTAAAATAACAAACTTGCCCTATATACGAAAATTGACCGTTTTCGTAAGAAATAAATGTCACAACCAAATGGCAAGGATATAAAAAGAAACTTAAAAAAATCTAAGGCTTTTCGCGAAAACCGCATTTTGATAATTTTATTTCTTTTAAAATTATTCGCGGTGAAAATGGGTTAAAATATAGTCGGACACCCTGTATTAGCATTGGACTGATGCATTTATAATTACACAAAATAAAATATGGCAGTTTAATTAAAATAATTTGACATATTTTCAAGTTATAACACGTAGCCATAAGCAATTTCGTCGGCAATATCACGATGTGGCGTATCTCAAAAAGTAGGAAAATTGACTAGAGCTGATGTAATTGCTTAAAAAAGTTGCTTCTTAATATTACAAATTGGCATATGTTAGATTTTGATATCTTTAAAAGTTATAGAAATATAATACTAAGCCTATTTCATTTTACTAAAAAAGAGTAGTACAAAAAATACCTAAAAGCACCCTCGTGAAATTTAAACATAAAGATACGCCGCTTTGTGATATTGAGGACGATTTATACCATATAATATCTTGTAGATTGCTTATTGCTCGTATGTTAAAAAAGGAACATAGGTATCTTTCTGTGGAATGTTTTGAATAAAATTAAATAGTCCAAGCGATTCCATTGCGCTTTAAGCCTAGTTTAAGATTATTACATTATCAAGTTTATTTCAAGTTGGCATTTGTAGGCAAATTAAATCAATAATTACTTACTGGGTACATTACCAATTTTAATATTTGTGATTCGCTTTTTTTTGTGGTTTCTATTACAAATATAAGGTCAGTTTGGCCCTAACCCCAAAAATAAACAATTTAAATGGCATTACACGCCAAACTTAACTGAACGACAACTGCTACGCCAACGGGAACGAAATATCAGTTTATGAATTGAGATTTATTCCTCAAACAAGTTACACCAAATCTAATTGCTTTTATAATAAAATACCAACTATTCAGTTTTGTTGTGTCAAGGTAGTGTTAAGAAGGAAGATAATAATACATAAAATAGCGTGCAGGTTTGAGGTTAAGTAAAAGCAAATTAAATCAATAATTACTTACTGGGTACATTACCAATTTTAATATTTGTGATTCGCTTTTTTTGTGGTTTCAATTACAAATATAAGGTCAGTTTGGCCCTAACCCCAAAAATAAACAATTTCAATGGCATTACACGCCAAACTTAACTGAACGACAACTGCTACGCCAACGGGAACGAAATATCAGTTTATGAATTGAGATTTATTCCTCAAACAAGTTACACCAAATCTAATTGCTTTTATAATAAAATACCAACTATTCAGTTTTGTTGTGTCAAGGTAGTGTTAAGAAGGAAGATAATAATACATAAAATAGCGTGCAGGTTTGAGGTTAAGTAAAAGTGGGTCCTCATGAATCAAAAAGAAGGTGTTTTAGTAATAAAATGGAATTTAAATTGAGGTCAGTGCTTCTAAGCACTCTCGTTTGCTAAATCTTAATAAAATCGGCGATACGACCGAAAAATTAAAAAATATACAACAAAAAATAGTCCCCAATATTAAACCGGTTTACTTTTTAGGGACTGCTATGAAAAACGAATACAGAGTTAAAATAAAATATTTAAATATGTTTACCCAGAAACAAAATTACTTGGTATATTTTCTTTATAAATGAATCATATATAAAATGTTAAACCCGGTCCTGTTGTTTGTTTTCGGCTAGTCAGTAAATGTTTATTGCGCATGCCCACAAGTGTACTGCGCGGTGCCCACGTAGGGGTTATTGTGATTTTCGCTGCATTCATCCATATTTATTTTTCAGATCATTGATTGCTGATAAAATCACTAATTTTAAAATTGACTTAAAGTACGTTAAAAAAGACCATAAAATAGTTTTCTAAAACGGTATCACATTGTTTTTAATAAAAACATAAATCTACAATAATATTATTAAAAAACTTTGATTTTCTAATTATACTCTAAAATAATTATAATTATTCCTTAAATTCTTTTTCAAACTTTTCCTTAGTTGGCTTCCTTGCTTTTCTGGATGCAGTAATTAAATGAATTTGTTAAAAGGTTTATTCAAGATTAGGGGATACAATCCCGGGATCCCGGATTTCATCCCTTTTACAGTCCCAAAATTTTTGGGATTAAATTTCTTAAATCCCGGGATTTTCGGAATCAATAAATAAAACATAACTCCAAAATATTTGCATAAAACAAAACGCACTTAGTTTTCCTGTCAATTTATCAAATTGTTAATGCCAATAATAATAAAAAGTCAGCTATTTTTATTTCCCAACGGATTTTAGTCAGTTTTACGTGGTCTTACTTGAAGAAATAAGTTATGTAAAAGCAACACTCCGCATCACGCAAGTTATTAGAATTTTGCATTGAAATATGTTTATTTAAAGTATATTTTGTATATTTTACTTTTTATTATTGATAGGGTTTATTATTGCCTTAAGTTTGTTGAATTGTAACAAATTACAAATGTTTAAATGCGATCAATTAAAGGTTATGTGGGGGTATGCCGGTGTTGCAGAAATACAGTTTTGTTTTTATTTTTAAAGGTACCTAATTAGGAAGACTATAAGAAAGTGTATATTAACTTGATTTTTCTATATTTTAATTAAAACCGTTAAAAAATATAGAAAGAAAGGAGACTACAATGTAAAATGCAACTAATAACAAGCTCTAGACTATTTAATTTATTTTTAGGTCTTGGGACTTTGGGACGAACCATGTCTTTTATTTTTTGGTTATTAAATTAAAGATTTTAATTTAATGCTAAAAATGCGTTTTGAAAAAAAAAACACAAAAATCTAAAATATAAAACCATCTTTATTTAGAAGTACCAAATCTATAAAAACGGTCTGTGATAATTTGGGATAAAAAAAAATGCAGACCAGTGTTACCTTACCTGAATTTTCTAATTCAAATTTAAAACACGGCATATTGATATTAATACAAAGGGGCGGTAAACAGCAAAGAAACAACTTTTTAAAATATAAAAATTAAAATTTTCCTATCGCGTAATCTTATGTTTCCTCCCTTTTTGCACCAGTGGAACTAACGAGCTTGTGAACAGAATAATATCGGTCATTATCTAAGGCGAAAATATGAGGTAAATAGTATCGCATCGTCGAACTTACATGCTACAACAAGTTTAAAAATTTAGAACTTAACGCCAACTTCCGATAACACTACAGCCATGTGCGAAATTTAAATCCGCGTAAAATTGTTAATCCGTAATAAATTAACATACTAAGCCCGTAATTATTAAATTATTTAGACGTGCATTAAAAAGCCGACAGCTGACGCAACCGACTTTAATGCTAAACTGATGAAAGCTTATTCAAAAGAAAGGACTTATCCACATTATATTAAAAATAGTTTTACAGTGTGGGCCAAATTAAACTTGCACACTGTTTAACTAATAATAACTGTTTATCTGTTGCGCCCATCTCTTTCATTTTTAAGGGGCTAATAGGTAGATATGTTTTCTCTAGGTTTGCCAATTTTGGTCAGAAAGATTTAAAGAGGACTGTTTACTGTTGGTTTAGTCAGCATCCACCCCAGTAACCATGGTAACCTTACATTTTTGATTTTCAAGGACACAAAAAAAAGTTATTTTTTAATTTCGAGAGAAATGCATGCCTTATGGGAAGCATTATTTATCAAAACCAATTATAATCCCTAATCCCTTAAATTGTTAACAAATTTGCTTTTACTGAATAATTTCCCATAATTTGTCTACAAGAAAAACGTATTAGCTTAATTGTAGCTAAATCAGATTTCGTTTGTAACTAGGTTAAATACAGTATATTGGAAAAAGTCGCGTAAGTCCAGTCCTGTCTAAATTTATTTGACCAAAATTGGCAAATATGGAGAAAACATATCTACCTATTAACCTTCCAAAAATGAAAAATATAGGTGCCACAGATAAAAAGTTATTGTTAGTTAAAAAGTGTGCAACTTTAATTTGGCCCACCCTGTATATCAGTTTAAAAATCTCTGTTATTATTTGTATTAATTTAATCGTTTTACCATAATACAGAGGTTTGTGAAATCGCAATAGGAATGTATGAAAATCGATGCAACAAGATTGTAAGAAGTCACTTTTGTACTAATTAAAATTAGAAAAGTCCATTAGTAATTTTTTATATGGCATATTACTAATTTATATTTAAAGCATAGCAGATGTCCACTAGTTAATTTCTTTGTTAATATTTTAATTTCGATATCTAGTAATTATCATCGAATTGAACAGTCAACACAACAAACGTATTAAATTTTAACCAAATCGGTATAAAGGTATTAAAGATATTTATAAAATATTTTTATATAAAACTTTAACAAAAACAGTATCACAGAAACGAAGCAACTTCGGACACAGAAAAAAATTAAAAATCCTTAAAGTTACGTACCGTAGTTAGGCAATACCCGGTATATTAATTTTAAAACAAGTCCTTTTTAAACTACTCTGTACATCTAACATATATTTTTTGTGAAAATGCATTTTCCCATCAATCAGATTTTTTTATGAAGAGGCACTTATTTCGTAAAATTATTATTTATTGTTTTCTGAAATATGGCCAGTCAATTAAGATACTTTGGTAATTATATATGTAGAAGCATTGTTAATTTGTGGTAGGTACTAAAACTGCCCAACAAAATTAACAGTTAATGCCAACAATAGTTTTAATATGTCTTGATTATTTATACAGGGTGTATCAGAGTCGATGGTACCTTTGGCGTAACGGAAAACGGGAAATTGGATTCTTATGACGGTACGATAGGAGTGGCTATTGTTTCATCGAAAAGTGGCATTCTGACCATCTACGACAAATGAAAACGTATTGCAAATTGCCTAAAACAGTTAATACCCCGCTGACATCAATTTTATTGTCATGGGGTGGTGACGGAATATCTATCCTTTTCCAAACTATTTTCCTTTCAATCGTGTGTATCCTATAAAAAAACTAACATCTAGTATGGACGTAAATAGTCCCCTCCCTGCTAACTTTTGTACCCTTAATTTTTTCTTTATAAAATTTGGGTAAGACTAATATGAGGATGTAAACTACTTTTGACGTAAAAATGATAGTTGCTATAATCAAGATGGCAAATGGGCGTCATCTTAAAAAAATAATAATAAAGAGGGGTCTTGTGATGCATCATTTAAAAGCCCCTGGTGAGTACTTTATAATCCGTTAATATAAAACCAATAACTTTATCTACTACAAAATGGCGGTACTTTAAAAATCACCTAAATACCTGATTTGTATTGCTATATTTCCGAAACTTATAAAATTAGATGCACACGATGTGGTATTTTTTAAAAGATATTTTAAATATTTCCCACTGGTAATACTGAAATAATATACAGGGTAGGACAAAAAGTATTTTTTTATGAAGCACCTTGTATATTTAATTACCATTAAACAAATCTTTAAAAGAACTTTAAAAATATACCCTATTAGGTACCTCTTACTTTATTAGTTCGGAAAAAGGGCCATCAAATTAGAAATTTAGGTAATTTTTAAAGTACCGCTATTTTGTAATAAGTTACGATATTGACTTTATATTCTAGGATTATAAAGTACTCGTGAGGAGCTTTAAAATGATGTGTCACAAGACCCCGCACCAATTGCGAGTTACCTTAGGAACGGCCCTGTGGGTAACCTAAATATGGAATATTATAAACGCCAACAAAAGTTAACTAACAAGAAACTTTTGGAAAATTTTGGTATAACATAGAAAGCAACAAAAATTATTTGCAAAAATCACAGATCCAGGCGTCAGACTCTGGTCCAGCGCAATTTAGGTGCCTAGAGCCCACACATAAGGCACCAGATCCATGTTTTCCCATGAGCATTATCTAAAAACAGCATGACACATATTTTCTATTAAGACATCGGGCTTACTATCTGCCTCAAATAGCACCACCTTATCATATGAATCTGACTTAAGCCTAACCTTTTTTTTTGCTTTTTTCCTCTTTATTTCTACGAGTTTTTTTATTTTTATTTTTTTTGTAAATTTATTTTTCTTTTTTTCTTGCTTTTGATGATTTTTCTTTTGTAGGGTGGATGATCTGATTACTGCTGAAACAGACTTTATTTTTGACAACCCAAAATCTAAAATACTAACGTACCGTAGGTGTCCTAAGCGAGTTAAAAGGGAGTTTGTTGACACGGGACCTAAATGCTTGAAAATTTGGGGAAAAGAAGACCTTCCCTTGCAGCATGTTTTAAAATCTAGAAACTCTAGGGATAAAAGAACGGATAAAGTGGGATGTTCTGGGCTTGTCCAGTTGGACCGTATAGGGATGCATACGTGCGGTACCACGAGTTTATGTGTTGGAAACCGTGAGTGGAGGAACTATACTGGACTATCCCTCAGCGCAGAAGCCATGGAAGTACCTATAAAAAAGGGATAAATTTCCCACAGGCGATGAGCGAGAGAAGAAAGCCTCTCTGTAAGCAAAGTATCATTTATGAGGCGAATAGCCTTTCTTTGACTTAATTCCTTTCTTCTGTTTTTTCCCGATAAGAAGGTTTTTAAAAGATGGATTAGTGGTTAGTTGGTTACTAGATCTATCCATATTTGAATTTTCTGACGACTGAATTTTTATATTTTTATATCTAAGAAAGTAATACAATCAAATAACGTTAAAACCTACAACAGAATATCTGAACTATTTTTAAAAGTTATAATAACAGTATTTTGTGCATTTTTTGTACAAAAATACGTATTTTTTAAATACCCTAAAAAGTAATGGAAAAGCGATAAAACAAAACGTTGCTACAGCGACGAGAGCTTGCTCTACTGGCATGTTACCACATCCACTCGCGAATGGGTTTAAAAAAACGGTTTTCTATAAAGTGACAACATTATAAGAAAATAGCGTAACGATGCTATTTATTTTAATGAGGAAAGCACGTATATTCGACAATATATCACTGAACATTTATTTAATATCAAAAGAACCATTACCTTTATTGCCGCAATTATCTTTGCTATAAACAATTAACACCACATTCACTTTTTACTGCGCTCACTCAAGTGGGATAGAAACAGATGTCGAACGACGCGGAGATTGTGCTTCTCTCTCTCGTTCCGCGCTATCGCTTGCACTTTAAGCCTTAAATGAAACGCGCGAGGTAACGCCGCATGTGTCATGTTTTTGGTGCGTGCAGCCGAGTCCATCGAATTATAAGACGTCAAAAGAGACAAACCCTTCTTATTGCGTAATTAGGGATACTATTTCATATTTTATCACTCACTTTCCTCTAAAATAAACATAACCTTACTTTTTGTTATTATGGAGTTAATTTTGATTCCCTGAAATATTATACAACAATATTTTTGTTTGTATTTAATTTTAGTTTTTATCCTTTGGTTAATTCTATATTGCCAAGGCCGGTTATAAAATATAAATCGTAATGTTTGTTCCTATGCATTTGTCATACATTATTTAATTTTCTTGTTTAGGAAATTACACAATTACATGTTTATTTAGAATTAGGTTAAAAAAATACGCTATGTCGCAGATGAATAACTATTTGTTAATATTTATAAAACTGCATTATTTAATAAATACTGCCCAACGGAATTAACAGTTGACCCCAGTTATACAGGGTGTCCGTAATATTCCGTTCGTATATTTTAAGAGGTGATTCTAGACAAAAATATATGAAAAAAGTTTATATAAATATATGTCCTAAACGTCTTAGTTTTTGAACAGCAGGTCGTTAAAATTTTCAAAAAATCGTGATTTTTATAATACTTTTTATACCAATTAAGATATTTTAAAACTGGGAAACGCCTTCTAAGCACCAAAAGACATTTTTTGGCACACAAGAAAAAATAGTTTTTACCAGTGTCGTTCATGAGGAGTTTAAGGTAAATATTTTTACAGAGAAAATGGTACGCCACTGCATTTTTCTATATTTTTTTAATGCCATTTAATTTAACACAAATTTGATTTCTTGACTTTTTCAATTGATGCATGGTTTTCGCGTAAATAAATAAAAACCATTTCTCGACACGGTCATTTCGTATGGATAATAATAAATTCTACAGTAAAAAAGTACCTTTGATATTTATTCCTTAAATAGGTAGGGATTTGACCATGCCAAGAAATGGTTTTTATTTATATACGCGAAAATCGTGCATCAAATGAAAAAAGTCAAAAGATCAGAAAATGTGACAAACTAAAGAGTCATTTTAAAAATTATTTTTATTTTAAAAATGCAGTGGCGTACCATTTTTTCTTAAAAAATATTTACCTTAAACTCCTCTTGAATGACACTGTTAAAAAAATTCTTGTATGCCAAAACATTTTTTTGGTGCATAGGAGGCGTCCCCCAAATTTGTTAAAAATATCTAAGCAGCATTTTCTTAATGCTTATCTTCTCTTAAGGAAATGTACTTAATGCATAAATTTACTGAAGAAATTAGAATGAAAATGAAAGACGAAAATTTTAACATATCGTCTAGGCGTAGGACAAAACTATATATTTCTTTAAAATGAAACACCCTGTATATTTTATTAGCATTTAAAAAGGTTTAAGAAAATATAGCAATAATTATATCTAACTTTTTGTTTTTCGAAAAATGACCAGCCAAATAAGATACTTTGTTAATTATATATGTATAAGCACCGTTAATTTGTAGTAGCTACTAAAACTGCCCAATAAAATTAACAGTTAAAGCAAACAATAATTTTAAAGTCTTAATTATTTATACAGGGTGTATCACGGTCAATGGTACCTTAATGATCTATATTATTTTTAAATGGAATATCCGTATATTTAAGTATTTTTGCCATTACTTTCTAAATCTTTTTGCCTGAAATTATCCTATATCTATCGTAAACAATTTTCGAGTTAATAATTATTTTCCACATTTTTTATTACTCTATCTGCATTCGTGAAAAATCAAAATTTATGGTGTAGCATTTCAAGGTCTTCTGCATTGGTTTTTATTGAAAAAATGGTTTTGAAATATACAGGTTCGCTTAAAAATCGTGACTTTACCTCTAGGTATGAAAATGTTGAAAGGGCTTTTTTAATGATACAACCTGTATATTATGAACTAAATGCTTGGTTTTAAATAAAAGCAAGTTTCTTTGCTTTTATAATTATTGCATTTACTTTATAACCAATCTAGTTGACATTTGGCACACAAATCAAGCTTTGCAGTTTCTTAAATTTGAACTTAAATTTGAAGATAAAAGTACTTTTTTATACCGCCAGAGGACACTTAACCTGAAACTAAAAATTTATTTACATCATAACTTTTATTTTGACAGATATCGCAAAGCTGATGGCGCCATTTTATAGACAATCAAGAAATTAAAAAATAATGTATTCTTTATTAAAGTCAATAAACCCAACCGTTTAGGCACCAATCGACATTAAAGGTTTCACCAACCGACACACTTTACAGGGCGATTCTACAACAAAAAATAAGAAAAATACTTCATATAAACATATGTCCTAAACGTCTTAGTTTTTGATTGATTTATTAAAGATTAAAGAAAAAACCTTTTCTTTTTAATTTTTAAAGTTCAAAAAGTAGACGTTTAGGACATATGTTAATATGAAGTTTTTTTCTTATTTTCCGTTGTAGAATTGCCGCGTAATGTTTGTCGGTTGAGTTACTGGACATCGTGTATGTATGTAGGTAATTTGATTGAAATTGGTGAAAACTTTATTGTCGGTCGATTGGTGCCTAAACGGTTGTGTTTATCGATTTTAATAAAGACAACCTTAATTTTTAAGTTCTGGATTGTTCATAAATTGGCGCCATTAGCTTTGCGATATCTGTTAAAATAAAATAGTTATGATGTAAATACATTTTAAGTTTCAGGTAAAGTGCCCTCTGGCGGTATTAAAAAGTACTTTTATCTTCAAACTTTAGAATCTGTAAAGCTTTACTTGTGTGCCAAATATTAACTAGATTGGTTAAAAATAAATGCAATATGGCGAAACAACAAAAATAAAAATTGAACTTTTAGCCCCTGTAACTTGGTAACCAAGGAGATTTCGACATTTGTTCAAAGGAAATATTTACATTATTTTTTATTGCAGAATGACTTTTTAAAATTTAATAACGCATTTACCGAACACCCTGTATATATCAGTATTTATCAAAGATAGCCAAAAAATATCGTGACACTAACTGTCAAATAATCATAATTTAATTTTAAAATTATAATTTGTTAATAATTTATATCCAAAAATATTTTTGAATAAGTTTAGTTTGGAGTTGGTAGGAGGAGGTTTTATGTTTGACTGTATACAATATGTCCAGAGGACTTGAAATGGATGAAGATATTTTTAAAATTATGAAAAAACTTATTCCCTCTAAAAATGTTTGCTTCATCCATGCTAAAAGCTATAGTAAAATTTATCGTAGGATATACAAGGTGGTTTAAAATCGCGAAAATATTATTTCACAAAATTTTAAAAAAACAGAAAAACATATTTTTGAGACTAATTGAAAAGCGTAAAAAAGTAATAAAAAGTGTATAATAATTTTTTTGCTATTGGTTATGGTTTCTGGAGAAAATTAAGGTTAGTGTTATAAAAAAACCTTTAATTGAATCAAGCAAAAAAAAAACATATTTTTTAGAATAGAAGCGTTAAAAAAATTATCCTATTATATACAGGGAGATTCAAAGTTGCGAAAATTTTAGTTTGGGGAATAAAAAGTTACCGGCTATAGATATTTTTTTAACAACTTTTTAAAATAGTGTAAGAATGTATATTAAATAAAACGTTACTTTTTATGTTACTATCTTCAACATACACCTTAACTTTACTTGATATTGTATGCATATAAAAAGTAAAATAAAGTACCTATAAAAATATATTTTAGTTTACACCTAAGTTTTTCAAGTAATGATAAAAGCGCCCCGAAAAAATATATAGGACTTTTTAATAACTTTTTATATTATATATATTATATATATTTTATTTTTTAAATAATATTTTTTCGATTTTTAAGTACTCTGTATCAGTATATCAATGGGCAATTTTTATTGCATCTTTTAGCATTTTACACAAGGCAACAAATTTTATGAAAGATTACTTTTTCGAAATTTTTAAAATCTTTTTTACGGATAAGTCCATCCATGGACACATTGTATAATATATATTTTTTTGTTCACCGATTACTTTGTCAATTGGGAATAGATTTTAAAAATGTACTTTTATTTCAAGGGGTAAAACCAAGTCAATCTTCAAAGGCAAGTTTATGTATTTCAAATACTTTTTTTATAAAAAGCTTTTACTACTAGCTATAACTAGCCGACCTATTTTATAAAAAAAAAATCTGCATTGGCGGGAATCGAACACGTGCCACTCTACCACTAAACCACCGCACCGTTTAGTTATAAAGTTCGTTTAAAGCCATTTATTATACATTGCCGCTCACTCTGCATATACAGGGTGTCCCAACTCTATTTATACACCAAATTACTTCGCCCTGTACAAGATACAAAAATAAACTTAAAATAAAAAATGTTTAATTGGATACACCCTTTGTAGGTACTGTCAGTACTAGTTAATTTACTAAGGTCACTTAAAAACGTAATTTTCATTGTCAAGTGCAACACCCTATATATTTTAACAAATTTTGACTCTGTATTAAATTCTGCATTAAAAATATAGAACACACTATACGTCAATAATTATTGCTGGTTTTTGAGATATCAGCAGTATGTAATATACTCTAAAAAATTAAAAGTAAAGAAAAAAATGTTTTGGTTCTAATTATTTTTAACAATTCTATCACTGTAAAAGTGATAAATAATACAATAACATGTAATTAATAACTATTTATTGTAAGAACTACTAACAGATTAGTTACCTATTTAGTTTATTTTAGCTACATATTTACTAACCTAACCTAAAAACCCGCCATAATTAATATTGTTTTATAATGCAATTCAGTAAACATGTATCTAAAATAAACTAAATTGCTGACATACCTATTAGTAGTTCTTAAAATGGAAGGTAATTAATTACTTGTTATTATATTATTTGTCACTCTGACAGTGACACAATTAATTAAAAGTAAATTTAACCAAAATATTATTTTCTTTCTTCACTTTTAATTGTTAATAATTATATTAACCTACTGCTGATATTTCAAAAACCAGCACTAATTGACGTATAGTGTGTTATATATTTTTAATGTAAAATTTAATACAGACTCAATATTTCTTAAAATATATAATGTGTTCTATTTAAAAAACCTACTTGCCAATAAAAATTATGTTTTTAAGACACCTTGTATAATAACTAGTACTATCACTAAAAGACTGTATTCGTATAAACAATTATTAATTTAAATTTATGTTTGTATCTGGTACAGGGGCATAGTAATTTGCTGTATAAATAAAGTTGGGAACTTCTGAACTTCTTGTTTAATCATAATAAAATATAGCCTATAACACTCCTGAATAGTGTAGCTTTCTGATTGTAAAAGAATTTTTATGATCGGTTCAGTATTTCCGAAGATTAGCGGCTACAAACAAACAATATTACAAACTTTACATCTTTATAATATTAGTATGACATAATGAGGGGGTCAGTGGATAAGTGGTATAAAAGACATTTTGTTAAAATCACAGATAGATGCAGCAATAATTATTTTTATTTATATGTTATTAATATCTATATTTTTAGGATCTATTTTAATTTATTATTATATTTAATATATTTTGGAATATTATTATTAGCAATTAACTTTTGCCTTACATGACTTGGTATTACCACTTTTTCAATGACTACTCATATTTTTTCATTTTTACTTTATTTTAAAACTTTAATTTAAATATTTATTATTTTTCTTTTTGATAGCAACCCTTTAATAAAATTAAACTATC
This sequence comes from Listronotus bonariensis, assembly GCA_014170235.1. Lineage (NCBI taxonomy): Eukaryota > Metazoa > Arthropoda > Insecta > Coleoptera > Curculionidae > Listronotus > Listronotus bonariensis. The sequence continues at coordinate 38,026 of JACEGR010005106.1, forward strand.
TTTTTTTTCTTTAATCAAATAACACCACTATTGTAATTTTTAAGATGACCAAAATATGTCATTTATTAAAGAATTATCTTATTTAGATGTCGTGAAAAATTATTTTAAGTCGCCTTCTCAAAATTTTGTGGATGTTATTTAAAAGAAATATAATAGCAGAATTTAAGTATAAAATATAATGTAAGTTTCAATTTTATATGTTTGGAAATTTACTATTTTCTTCGGTAATAACATAAGAAAAATTACAAGTGTTGTAATTTATTCAAGAAAATAAAAAGCGAGTATACCACTTAATGTAAAAGCAACATATGGTATTTTTGGTTTTTACAGCCTACTATGCAAAAATAATTTTTCACAGCAGATATAATAACCGTACTTGGCTTTTTTAACACTATAAAGTAATATAACATTTTAAAGGATTTTTAGTTTTTTTTTTAGTCTTTTCCTTTAAGACTTACGAATAACCAAAAAAAATTGAAATTAAAGTTGGGCTTCGAAGTAACAACTTAGAATTTTAAATAACAAATTACAGTCAGGTCAGTGGGTAAAAATAATTTATTGATAACATATTTAATTTTACTAAATTTTTAATTGACACTTGGTAACCCTTAATTTTATTTTAAAACGGTGACTAACAATAAAATTTAAAATAAATTAAGTCATTTACCTTTGATTTTTATAAAAACAAGTTTTTATTTTTAAAATTTCAGGTGCTTATTTTAGAACATCCCAGATATTTTTGCGTCAAACTGGAAAGACGAATATTATGATGTCTATAAGAATATATGCCAGATCTAAAAATATCCCGAGTGAAACGTACAATTAAACAGTTAGGATATAAAAATAAATTAACGAGCTCTAAATTAAACCGTAAAAGCCTTAAAATAGAACAATTTACCATGATTAATGAGCTTAATTTTATTGCAAGAAGCACGATATTACAATTACACAAGAATTTTATGTAATTTATCCTATTTTATCGTAATGAAGGCACTAAGAATACTAAGAATTTTTTTTTACGCGGTAACCCTCTTCATGAGTTTCAAATAGATTATTACATTAGGTATTTAAAAAGTCCCAACTAATTTCAACACAATATTAATCACAAAATGATAATAAATTAAATAGTTTATTACATAAACCTGCTAAGTGGACATTATTAAATTTTTGGTAAATAACAAAAAAAAACTTTCTATCTTCCAAATTAGTAAAGATTTTGGCCGACAAAAAAAAATTAAATAGTACTTAATAACTTTTCAAAACAGATATTATTTGCATTAACACTGGAATACTTAAATTTTTCTTTTTAATAATATTTTTGCACTTGACTTGTTTCTGCAATAAAATAAATTATCTATAAAAGGTGGGGAAAAAATACTACCGCAAATTCCTAAGGCTAGAATAAGACGATCTAGCCCAACTTACCTTAGTCCAAAAGTAGATGATGATAGAAATACAGGATGTTAAACATTGGTTTTGGTTTTAGTTTTTTTATAAATAATTGTATTAATAATGAGGAGTGTATTGTCAAAATATGTAGCTAAAGAGGGTTTTGGTAGGTAAGCAATCAGAATATTCTATCAATTTTATTGTAAACTGTAGCTTGCGCCACCTGCGGTATCTTGCACAAATTACAAACAAAAATTTTTTTGTGCCACCCTGTATGTAATTTTTAGATAAAAATTATTATTTCTTCTTATATTTTGCATAAAAAGGTATTCTTGGTAAAAGTTAATTTTAGCAACCGTTTTCGAGATACCTGGATTTTAAAAAATAATTTCCTGTACGGCCAGGGGTCAGCTATACAGGGTGTATTTGAATCAGGGCCGGCCCGAGGGGTGATGTTTACTGATGTTTACTGGGGCGGCAAAATTTTTGTACAGGGGCGGAAAAGATCCTCTTTAATGTAAAGTCAGTTTTAAAAATTTTAAAATTAGAAATGGAATTTGAAAGTTGGGACCTTTTTTTCCTTTATTGTTTTTCAAAAATATGTGTGAAGGAGAAGAGAAGATCAATGGGGTGAATTGGGTCTTTGGAATTTTAAAATAAAAATAAAAGAATGCAATAAACTGTTTTTTTGCTATTCAAAAAATTTTCTTGTAGCGGCGGCAAAATTGTAGTCACCTCAGGCGGCTCTTTTCCTCGAGCCGACCCTGATTTGAATTAGATGCATATCTCTAAGAATGTAAATCCTTAAAGGCTATTTTAAAAAGAAGAGTTTAAATAAATCTATGCCATAAATGTCTTAACTTTTATGATAAACAGTGGTGAAAAAATATATATATTTACCACTTTACTTTACTTTACCATCCTGTATCTCTGGTCAGTAAAATCGTCTGTTTTACTAACTTTTTGGCATGCTTATTACAACAAAATGTGTTTGTTAAAGTTAACATACAGGGTTATCAAAGAACTACCATAAAATGTACTTTAGAAACACAATATGAACCGTGGCTTGATTGGACTCTGCACGAAACACAATTTTTCTCATGAAATTAAACACACCCAGGCGCAAGATAAATGACTGATTTTTACATAAAACCTTAGTTTACATAATACAATTGAAAATCGCTCTAAGTCTCATTTTCGTCGAAAATGTTGGTTGTTCAATTAATAATTTTCAAAATTGAATTGTTCATTTAAAAAACAATACAAGTAAAATTAAATATACTATTTTGACTAAAAGGAAAAATATGTTTTATTTAAAAAATGTGCATTAATAAAAAAATTAAAAAAGTAAGCAAATAAACATTATTTGTGAATAGAAATAAATTTTAAATACCAAAAATTATATTAAACGATTTTATTACAATTTAAGTGATGTGGATTATGTAACTAAAAGCTAAAAAATAAGTCATAGCTACCAGATCTTACCAATATTTTCATCAATGTGAGGTATTGATCAGAGAAATAATAAAATCGTTGGACGTAGCGTATTCAGAGTAAATATTATGAAAGAAATTTTACAGAGGCAAAGTTATTTCATGTATAAATAAGGTTAGAAAACCCTGTATATTTTGATGAACATTAACCCGTAATACATAATTGGGATATGAAAGTATGATATTTAATAAAAGTAAATTCTTACAATAACTATGGCAACACTGAAAATATCTCTGATATCATCTGAATGCGGGGTGGCCTCGGTATTTTAAAACAGTCAATGTTGGGCCTCCTATCACCAATCATTAATTAAAATGAAAAATCCCGTTTTACCCAACCTTGGTGGCCTCCAAATTTTATATTTTTACGTTACGGGAATGGAAACAAGTACCCAATAGAAAGAGAAACTGATGTGAGAATGCCATAAAATCACACTACTTACTAGGTTGAAATAAATTTTGTAAAAGTTGACTTTTGTCAGGTCTGTGTATTTTGAAGCTCACTATTTATTTCTTTGTAAATATTTAGGATATTTATTTTAAAAAAGTCTCATTTATTTTTTATTATGTGGACTAACCAAAACTAACCATTTGGCTGAAAGCATTTTTTGAAATTTAATCCAATACAATTCGACTCAACGTCCCTTGCCGTGCTCCCCGTTCTTCGAACAGGAAAGCCAGACAACGCGTTGATAAATTATGCCCGATAATGCCGATAGAGCGTACGGCGCACGCGCGTTAACCAGAAAATTCGATGATGACTGGTACCCAAGCGCACAAATCCGTTATTTCGCCCATAAAAGGAAAGCGCACAATCCCGTTTTTCGCTCATGAAAGGAAAGCGCACAATCCCGTATTTTCGCCCATGAAAGGTAACTCTTGTTTTGCGGAGGTGCAAACTATTGTCAATCCATCTACATCAGTGGCCTTAACTAAAACAAAGCCTAAGTCATTCGAATGTCAGAAAGTGTGCATTTACTAAGTCCTTTGGATAAAGTGAGTCGTACATTAGAAAAACAAAACCGCCTTAAAATGTAAGAAATGACAAACATAGGAAACACACACACATTGCTTAAAACGTAAATTTCCAATAACCTACAATCTACAACAGGCATTTTCAAATATTAATCCGATCAGTTAGGGAGATCCCATCAGCTGTTTTTAAGATTCACTGGGATTTTTGTTATTTTCCGAACACGTATGATACATTTGGCCGTCATTCATCGGCTTCGTGTCAAAACAAAAACTAACCCTTTTGCTTTGGTTTGTTCGTGCAGTAATTTTTAAATACTTTTTCAATATTTAGGCTGTAAATAATTTATGAATAGCAAAGTATTGTTTTTTTTGTATACCTTTTCCACTTGTAATAAACACGAGATGAATTATTAAAACCCAAAAAACAAAACAGCTGATTTGGATACTTTTGTTTAACCCAACTAACCCTGGCTTTAACCTGGGTCAGCAGGATCCAACCCGAGTTAAGGATCCGATTAATGTATGAACACGGGTAAGGACTGGCCGATTCTTTTTAAACGGGTTTCATGGATCGCGTTAACCCGAGATCAATATTTGAGAAAGTCTAATGAAATTTAGGAAAAAAAACTTCATATTAACATATGTCCTAAACGTCTTATTTTTTTGAACTACGGGGTGTTAAAAATTCAAAAAAAAATATTGTTTAAGTTTTATACCCATTCAGATATTTTTGAAAAAATTGGCAAGCACCTTTTGCACCAAAAGACATTTCTTGGAATATAGGGACAAAAAGAATTTTCGCCAGTGTTGTCCAAGAGGGGTTTAAAGTAAATATTTAAGAAAAAATGGTATGCCACTGTATTTTTCTAAAAATATAATATTTTATGCTTAGCTTTTATACCAATTTATATATTTAAAAAAAAATTGACAGACGCATCCTTTGTACCAGAAGACATTTTTGGCATACAAGAAAAAAATTACCATTGTCGTCCATGAGAGGTTTCAGTAAAGTATTTTTAAGAAACAAATGGTTCGCCACTGCATTTTTCTCAAATATATATTTTTAAATACCCGTTTAGTTTCAGAACAAATTTGATATCTTAATTTTTTTGTTTGATGTACGTGTTTTCGAGTAAATAAATGGACACTATTTCTCGGCATAATCAAATTTCTGAGTCTAATTAGGAAATAAATAAAAAAGGTTAATTTTTTTACTGTAGAATCTGATATTAGGAATACTAAATGACCAGGCCAAAAAATGGTTTCTTTTTTTATGCAAAACCCGTTAATCAAACAAAAAAGTTATTAAACTTGTTCAAAACTAAACAGGGATTATTTTTAATTTTTAGAAAAATGCGGTGACGTATTTTTGCTGAACAAATATTTACCTAAAACCCCTCATGGACGACCCTGGTGACTTTTTTCTTGTATGCCAAAAATAATCTTCTGGTGCAAATGGTGCATGCCATTTTTTTAAATATCTGAATGGGTATATAAGGTATTATAAAAACAATATTTTTTAAAAATTTTAATACCCCGTAGTTTAAAAACTAAGACGTTTAGGACATGTTTATATAAAGTCTTTTTCCTAATTTTCATTATTGAATCACCCCTTGAAGTTTGTCGGTTGAGTTACTAGACAAACTGTATACCAGATGCTGGAGGACTAAAAGGGACACTGAATTAAATTTGGCAAATAAACGTTAATTTATTTGTTGGCTCTCCCAATAAAAACTTAAAGTTTTAAAAGCGCATTCCCTTTTTGTAATTTTTCTGTAAATTTATTCATATCATTCCTAATTACCGATTTTTTCCATTAGGACAGAAGAAAGAAAAAATTTTATTACTATGTATTATATCAAGAACTTTTATCTTTTTTAACCTTAATATATTTTATACTAGTGATTATCATACCATAATTAATAATAATTACCAGTGTATAATAATAAAATAAATATAACAGTTACTGTTATATCGAATTTATCATTAAGCATAATTGAACAAACATGTTCACTTATTTTTTAAAGTTTAATGTTCATTTTTCCTCTTGTCAATTAATACGTAGGATATACTCTGTTTACTCTCAGCTGTTGGCAACATCGTTGCCCCCTGGGAGCAAAATTCAGCTGGTATGCATGCGTCGTCTTAAGAAGAGTTTTTAATTGCTGCTATCTCTTTTTCGTATATTAAGCAAGCCGTCTCTTTTTCACTCAGGTGCCCAGCAGTCTAGCAGGATTTGCACCATTAACGGGCGACCTGAATACCGACCTTGCAGACGTCAATTTTCTTAAATTCTTTGTACAGAGTGTGAAAAAAAAATTAGTCAGATAATATTTTAGAAATGTATGTAAAGGATTGTGCTTAAATGTGCATGCGTATAAACTAAATGCTTTAAATGAATATTTCTTTCTATTCTCTACGGGTGTAAAGGAAACTTTTGCTCTAAAAATAGTAATTTATGTAACAAGTGCATAAAGTGAAACTTTTTTTTACGAATAGGAAGTTTCCGCAGCACGAGTTGTTAGGCGAGTGCGCCAATTCCATGAGTAAAAAAGACATTTTATGCATGCGTTACATAATATATTTTTCTACGACCGTATAAAAGTTTTTCAAATTACCAGTTTATTCACGATTTATTTGTTTAAACTTATTATTTTTAATTTTTGCAGCACAGTCATTAAATTGCAACAAAAAATCATACCCCTTCCTATTTTTTAAGAGACATTTATCTTCTTCATAACTATGCAGTAATTATTTAATTTTAGAAAATTGTATATACTTACTTTTTGTAGAAATAATACTCAAACAGTATAAATTCCTTTTCAATTTCGTAGTCATCCAAATTCATTATTACCATTAATTTTAGATAATTTCTATTTAATTTTTTCGCAAACAAACTCAAAGGTAACTTGACCGTTTGGTTCAGTTGATGCCGCATTTTCTGTTACATTGTATAAATCGATATTTAAGTTTATTGTAGTAGGCATGGAAACAAAACACTAATTCAAAGTGTGAAAAAAGCTTAGAAATGTTAAAAAAGTTACTTTTTCAACACTTTATGTAGTGTCCTAGAATAAAGTACTTTATCTTTATGTTAACGATTAAAAAAACAGCATTTTTTAACCGTCGAGGAAAAAATATATTACATAGCAAAACAATGGGCTCATAAGACGGCCAAAATACCAGAAGTGAACCTCGTTCCCAATAAATAAAGGAAAAAAATAAAAACAAAAATGAAATGAATTTACTAAACAAAAACAGAAGATAAATTTAATAAAAATTACACAATATCCTGCATTTTTAAAAATTTATGATAAATATTAGATCCAAAGTGCTGCTTTCAATTTAAAAATGATATTTTCTGATGCTGTAAAAGTGGTAAAAAAGTAAACATTATTAAAAAAACTTTTAAAAAATAGGTTATTATTGTTTTATCTGCTAAACAGCTTCTGAATTTACAAACTATATAACCAGCAGCAGCAGGTAACGATAGTTTTTAAGGCAAAGCCGCCATCTTTATTACTTTCGCTTCTATTAAATTGTACCTTTTAAAAATATTTATTCGTTACTTCATTGGCGGCTTTCCTTTTTGCAGCCATTTTCCATTTTTTATAACGCTTCAGGTAAAGGTTTAAAAATAACATCCAAAATAGCCAATTGAATGCCATGTAAATAATAAAGCTGCAAATAGGGCTTAATCAAATTACCGACTTTTACTAGACCTTTGACATCGTCAGTAGTAAAACATATTATATTATCATCTAAAGACAAGTTATATTCTGGCCATTTATTATTTAAAATTTATATACAAAAGAACTTCTACAAATCGATGGCCAAGTTGACAAATGTTGTAAGTGCAAAATTTATGTTTGCATTTTGCACGATTTAAAGATGAAGATGGCATCTTCAAATTTAAATATTTTACTTGCTGGATGCATAGAAAATGTCTTTTATTTAATTACATGTTAATACTTGTAAAACTAAGGTCGCGGTCCGAATTGTGCCCACAGCATTAACGACGTATAGACTTCCAACGAGCGGTCCGATTTAAGTGAGCGCGCCAACGTCTGTTTGCAATATTAATAATTCGGACCACATGAAAGTGGGCTTACGAATTCAACAAGTTCAACATAACCTAACAAAGCATTTTTGATATTAACATGAGTGGAGTATGTGGTATAACTGATGAAGATGAGAAAATGCTTGTATTTCAAGCAATTTCCGCAATACAGGAAAGTGACGATAGATAGGTACATTTTATTTTGGATGCTTAAAAACACGGACACAAAACTTCGATTCAAACAAATGGGGCCAAAAAACGTCGATGCTCACGGTGCTAACGATCGGACCCGTGAGTACTGTCAGCACTAGGGTTTGATGTCACATGTGACGTCATAGCTTCCACAACGCTAAAGGTAAGCGTGAAAGGCACGCTTACCTTTAGCGTTGATATGCTATGAGCTCTGTAAGCATAATTTGGACCGAGGTTTAAGTATTCTTAACAAGCAGTTAAAATTATCATACAGATATAAAAGAGAGCTAAAGTTCTTTATTGATTGTTATTTCCTTGCAATGCAAGGTAGCATCCGTCGATACTGTCCGATCTGGCGATGCAGATTTTCACACTAGCGAAAGGTTTTTCTTCGGAGTTAATTGAGATTACCAACCGCAGACCGGTTTCGTATTTCAAACTAGTTGGTTCTCATCAGTACGGTTTAGGCGATAACAAAAAACTTCAAAAAATGTTTTAAAAAATAGAAATGGCGTATAAGCGTGGTAGCTTATTGTCTACCCCGCCCTCTGCCGACAGTGTGAAAAAATAAGCGAAAATAGTTCGTCCATCAAATACTTGTAAAAATAAGTATTCTTGACAAGCAGTCGAAATCATTACATAGAAATAAAATATAGCTACAGCTCTTACTGGTCCTTGCTGCTGCCAGAATACTTATTTTTACAAGTATATGATGCACAAACCTAGTTTCACTTTTTTTTCATTGTCGACAGAGGGCCTGCTGCGCTTATACGCCATTTTGATTTCTTAAAAAATTTGTTGGGCTTTTTTGTTATCGCCCGCACCGTAGGTATACTAATAAGAACCAAATAGTTTGAAACCGGTTTGGGGCTGGTGATCTCAATTAACTCCGAAGAAAAACCTTTGGTTAGTTTAAAAATCTGTATAGCTAGATCGGACAGTGTTCGACGGATGCTACCTTGCAGTGCGAGAAAATAACATGTCGTAAGGAGCTTTAGCCCTCTTTTATTTTCTGTATACAGGGTGCTTTTTAACAACGGTACGAAACTTTAAGGTGTGATTCCTTATGTAATTTTATGAACAGACTTCCTATAAACATATGCCCGGAGTTGCTTTCTTAATGAGAATCAGGGCGTTAAAAATTAAAAAAATTCAGCTTTTTCTAGATATTTTTAAAGTGCTAAAGCCGATTTGAATAAAATTTGGTACATTTATTTAACGTAATAATGCGCTAATTTAGTTTTAACTAAATTGTTATTATTGTGTCCAATTGCGTCTCAGTGGGCACCGCAACTTATATTATTGAGAAAAAAAGTACGCCACTGACTTTTTTAACGTTTTTATATTTTTTTATAATTAGGCAATTAACAATACTACTCTATTTTAGTTTCTTGTATTTTTTTGTATCTAGCTTCGTCTTCGAGAAAAAAAGATTAAAGTCACTTTAATTTCTCCTAAAAACTACCCATATCCGACATGGTAAAAAACAAAAATAAACAACTATTTGCTTTAAAATAAATGAGCGGTAGTGTATTTTATCGTAAATCGTCATTTTCCTTATCTACTTAGGTAAAAATTGTTTATTTTTTAATTTTGGATTTTATTTTATGCTGTTTATGGATACTTCTAAGTATCACCTAAAGTGGTTTTTCTCGAAAACAAAGCGAGATACAAAAAAACATAAGAAACAAAAAAGTTTTATTAAAAATTGCGTTGTAGGTGGCGTACTTTTTTCTCAATTATATAAGTGGCGGTTCCCACTGAGACGCCACTGGACCCAATAATAACAATCTGGTAAGAGTCAAAAAGTGCATTAATACTTTCAATAAATGTACCAAAATCGTATCTAAGTCGGCCTAAGCATATTAAAATTTTTAGAAAAAAAAACTGATTTTTATTAAATTTTAACGCCCTGTATTTTAGTAAGGAACCAACTCCGGACATATGTTTATAGAAACTTTTTCCATTAAATATCATAAGTAACCATACCTTCGAATGCGCACCACTTCCAAGTTACAAAAAATAGATTATTTAAAAAACGCATGAATTCACTGCCTTTAATCCCGCTTGCACTATTATCACTTTTAAACGGTTGGAGGTAGATATCATCCGAAACGTTGTGTATCAGTTAAATCTAAAGAATATGGAAGTCCAAGATGGTATTTTTATTGACAATATAACACTGTTTACCACCTTAGAAAAACCCAAGTTAAATTTTCATTTTATTAATCTTTTTTTTAATATTTAATAATAGTAAAGAAGAAGTTTTGTTGACCAGTGATATTAAGGGTGTATTCAGTGGAGTAGCTGTAGGTGTTCGTGACCGGTTCGAATGGTAAAATCAGGGCCCTCACCATTTTAAGAATTGTTTTTTTCTTGTGAAAAAATTTAGAAATTTTGTTTTTTATGGTAAATAAATAAGAATATTAAAGTCTTACTAAAGGTCTTTTTCTAAGGTTAATTAAAAAATTACAGTTTTATATTGGGAGAAATATGTTTTTAATGTTTAAAATTTACCAAACAACTAAAAATCCAGTATAACTTAAAACTATTAAAACAGCGATTCCTTTGAGCTCTTTTAAACATGACAAGGTCGTTTATTTCTTTAATACATCCTGCTAGACAGCCTGGCATCGATTTGTAAATTATTAAAATTATTAACGAAAAGAATTTGAAAGTATAAACACGAACTAATAGCAAACATCTTGTGAATAATATTTAGCTTTTTATTTCTAGGAAAAGCTTTCATTTAATGTGATTAATTTTAATGTTAAACGCATTTTTTTAGTAACTGTTAAATCTCTGGAGCTGTATTAACCGCAATATAAATAAAAATATATTTTAACTAAAAGATAATAAATCTAGATATGTAGACCTAGGTTGATTAGTTCTAGTCATTTATTTTGTAAGAATTATATTTTTAAATGTTATGACTACTACAATATCTTTTAGTGGATGTATAATACAAACTTACAAAATATGTATATATTTTAAATAGTTTTCATTTTAGTGAGTCATGTAATATGACCTTTGTATTTTTATACCGTTTCATTTTTAAAAAGCATTTAAAATAGCCTTAATTTTTTTATAATAAAAATCAAATAATTTTAATTTTTATTAAAATTATGGTAAATACTTACTAACTTTTAGTATAATTTATTTTAAAAATGGTGGTAGATATGCCACTAAAGATACAAAACATTGATTTTTTTAAATAAAATATTTTTTGAAATTTATTTTCTTTTAGGCGACGGCCTGTAAACAATCTAAGATTATTCTTTAAGTTTAGTCCATTCACAGGATCTATACCCTGAGCCCATGACGGAAGCGGTCCCATCTTGACGAGTACCCAATAAAGATTTGATAGCTTTTCATAATCGAGAAGAATCTATATTTGCGAAACTTAGATAAAATAAATATATTAATTGTGGTATTTTTTACGGCTTTAAGGTGACATTTATAGACAAAGCAAAAAATTTTATAAAGAATAACATTTTTTCAAAATATTAAAAATTAATTTTTTACAGGTAAGAGTATTTATTTAAAGGTTTTTATGACAACGTTCAAATTTGCTTAAATAAAAATTTTGCTTCTTACGAAAAATTTAAAGATTGTTTGGGACAATACCATATGTTGTTTTGCCAGAATCACCTCAGTTGGCAACTTCAAAGAAGTTGTCAAAAAATTTACACCTCCGTCTTCAAACAAATTTTATCAAATATTTCATAAAACTTATTTGACAAAAAGTGTAAAACCAGCTCAACGGAAGCAAGCAACATTTATTATAATCTTGTTAAAAAAACCACATTTATGTATTTTTAAAGTGACGTAATCATTGTTTTTGAATTATTTAAAATATTTTGTGGCGATAGAAATTTAAATTTTATTGAATATTGATTTTACTAGAGATCTTTCAAAGATTTTAAAACAAATTTATTATTTTGCGGCACGACTGAGGTATAATTTATTTGTTATAAAACACAAGGTTTGTTATTATTTATAGCATAGAAGTATTGTCATTAAAAAGTTACAATAATGAATAAATTACAAAGAAGATAATAAAGAATGGTATGTGAATCTTGTAGATATTATTGCATTAAAATGAAACAATGATTGGTATTGATTTATTTATGGAATATTTTTGCATTTTTGTTCCTAATAAAACATGAAAAGTAAAAACCTTTTAATATATTTTTTCTGCGAATTTACAAAAGGGATAATTCCCAAACACAGTGTTTTTATGTTATCAGTATCACGATACTTTTAAATCGGTTTTTTCATAATCTTGGATGGTCTGGTCTTTATAATCCAAACGAAATTACACAGAAGCGTATAAAAAGTTTATATTGATAAATAAAATTAAGCTTGCAACGTTGTTAAAAGATCCCGAAAGACAAAGGCACTAGACTTATTTTTTAGTCAAAGCTGCCTATAGTAAATGTATTGTGTCGGATGTGAACTGAAAAAATCAAGGTAAATGTAATGTCAAAATATTTTAATTGGTCATGTCGATATTGTAGTCATTTAGCAAATAGTTTATATTTTATTTTTTTTAATTGGGTATATTTTATTTTTGTGGGTGAGGTGTTTACATTTATACTCACTTATTGGGAGTAGCATTGGCGTTATGTGCGAAGAGTTTACATAAGAGAAGTACTAGTACTGTTTTTTAGTGGATCGTCACCAATGTTAATAATGAGAAACTACAAAGAGCAAAATAAATATTAAAAGAAATCGGTTGTCTGCAAAGTCGGTTTACTGACGATAGTTGAACGTGACAAAGTCAAAAGAATCTATAGCAATTATCGTTGCTATAAACAATTGACACCATATTCACTTTTCATTGCACGCTTACTTAAGTAGGAAAGAAACGGTAGTCAAACGCTGCCGAACACAAAGGTTGGGCCTCTTTGTCGCTTGTTCCGCGCTCTCGCTTGCACTTCAAGACTTAAACGGAACGTGAAAGTTAACGCCGCAGTAATCCATCGAATTATAACACGTTGTAACGTCAAAAAATTCAAACCGGCTTAAAAAAGATGAAAAAGAAACTAAAAATTTAAAAAATAATGAATAAAAAAATTAGAAAAAGGAAGTCGGGTAACAACATATGGTTTTAAAGTATAAATATCATTTGTATATTTAGTTATTAACGTTTAGTAGTTTAGCGGAATGTTATTTATCGACTTCATTTTTTATTTTCTTCTTATTCATTACTTTTAAATTTTTAATGAGTCTTATTTATCTTTTGAAGTGAGTTAATTCTTTCTTTATAATTATTTAGTTTATTAAAAATCAACATTATAAATATTTATTCTCGGTATAAATGTTACTATGGTATAAAATTGTCATGTATTGTTGATTGACTTTTACATTAGTATCGAAAATATGTCTGTAGAGTTCCGTCAGATATAAAAAAAAAATTAAATAGTTAATCTAATAAATCCTTGTTCTCCGCTACTGACACAGGGATCTAACGGATGAACATTCCTTTCTTTAACAAAGTAATAGTAGGTACATACCTCAGATAATTTAAGTCCATTATTGGTATGATTTTAGGCAACTACTCGTTTCTGAATGGAATTTGAAAGCTTTTTGCGGGCAGCGATAAAAGTTTTAAAAAAGTGAAATTATTGTTATGGCTAAATTTTAATTTCAGAGATACTCGGTGGACCAAAAAGTTTAAAATAGTATTTACATAATTTTATGGCCACAATATACACGGTGTTTCACAACTTAGCCGACAAACTTTAAGGGCTAATTTTCTACTAAATATTAGAAAAATTTCATATAAAAATTTGTCCTAAATGTTTTAGTTTCCGAACTACAGGGTGTTAATTTTTTTTTTAATTATTGATTTTTTATAATAACTTTAACATCAATTGAGATATTTTTAAAAAATTTGGGAGACGCCATCTCTGCACCAGAACACATTTTTTGGCAGACAGGAAAAAATAATTATTGCCATTGTTGTCCATAAGGGGTTTAAGCTAAATATTTTTAAATAAAAAATGGTACGCCACTCCATATTTTTGAAATAAAAATAGTTTTTAAAGTTCGAATTGTCCGGATACTATCAAATTCCACAGTGAAATTTACCTTAGAAATTTTACTCTTTAAATAAATAGGAATTTGACCATCTCGAGAAATGGTTTTTATTTATTTACGCGAAAACCGTCCATCCAATAAGTCATGATATTAAATTTGTTCCAAACTTATTGGGAATTTTAAAAATTATTTTTATTTTGCAGTGGCGTACCATTTCTTTATTAAAAAACATTAACCCATAGGAGACGACACTGGTAATAATCAAAAAAATCGTGCGTGTCCAAAAATGTGTGTTGGTGCATTGAAGGCCCCTGCAAGGTCAACGCAAAAGCGTCACCCTGTTAACCTCTCAGGGTATAGCGAAAAGTAAAGAGATGAAACATATCTTATCGCGCAATCTGGGCATTAATTTTTAAAACAAAAGTGGTGAAAGTTAATCATGGCTAACTTAATTTCTTTTGAAGATACAAAGTTTTTTTTTCAAACTTTGTCATTTTTTCCAGGCACTTGTAGCTCGCTTGATATAAGAGATGAAAAAACATGTTTTAAAGTGTTTTAGGTGTAATTTAATGAAATACTAGGTATAATATATTATCAATAAAAATATCTTTAAAAGAGGTTTACAAAAATACCACATTAAATATATCTAAGTTTATTAGTTTCGGAAATATGGCCATCCAAATTAGGTATTAGGCCCTGTTTTCACGGGCCACTTTTTGTTAATATGGACCACAAAAAGTGGTTTGGTAGTTGCAAATCCCACTACAAAAAAATTAACCTTGTTGGCAAACAGAACTACAAGCTGGCCACAGTCGACCACAGACCAACCACTTTTTGTGATCCATATTAACAAAGTGGCCCGTTAAAACACGGCCTTAAGGTAATTACTAAAGTACCGCCATTTTGTAGTGGATAAAGGTATTGACTTTTTATTTTGGGGTTATAAACTATTTATCAGGATCTTTAAAATAATATGCCACTTTTTGCTACTTGCCTCTTTCTATTTGATTTCATTCCAAAATGGCGTCCAGCAGCCAACTTATACTTTTTATCTTTAAATTTTACTCTAAAATGAGGCATTTATTTATGTACCAAACTCATTTCCTGAGGATTATATTTCTTGTTCATACGTTTCAAAAATCGGTTAAATAAGGGAAGGCATTAAAGAAGTGCCCTTGCATGTGCTATGTTTGCGTGGAGTTATACCCATGAACGCTAATGTGCCTAATAAATTCTATCAAGCGAGCGTCCAAGTATATGTTCAGAAATTTATCATGTTTTTGTGTATATGTAGTAAAAACCACAATTGTCTTTGTTTCAGTGTTTGATTAGCTTTACTTAATTTGGATTTTTTAACAAGAAAGTAGAGAATGATTTTACCGAACAAATAATTGTTAAAAATGTTGCTGTTTCCCAATATAATTGTTCTATAAATACTTTTTTTGTCTTAAGGCTCCGAGTTTTAATGCGAAATATATAAAAAAATAAGTAAATGCGGAACTAATATGAAGTCTCCTCAGACTCACTTACTTTGTATTTTTTCTAACCAGCTTTGTTGGTATTTATTTTTAAAATGTTAAATGCAAACTGTTAATCACACACCAGGTGTTGCATCTTGTAGCGGCACATCGGAAATTCCATGTCAATTTAAGATTAAATATTGGATGCCCTGTTATTCTTAAGAAAAATCTTATTATTGTTAATTAAAGAACATAAAGAGTTGCACTGTTTCACTCAGTGGAGACGCCAGGGGTAGGCGCAGTTCCCTAAAAACCTAAATTGTTTTCGCCCAACCTTTCGCCAAACCTGCTAATTGAGCAAAAAGCAAAAAAATCCAGTAAAAAAAACATATCGTTCTCTTAAACTATTTATTTAATTTATATTTAGGTAATTAAAAATCACCGAATTCTTGAATAAATGATGCCATTTCTTAAACAAAATAGGATATATTACTAGCGGTGAAAGTAAGATAGATCATTGTTTGGTTTTCACAGCCTATTAGACAAGCAATTTTCTCGACATCCGTTTGTTTTAGCACAAAAATACGGATTTTTCTGTGGGCATCATGCTGGTGTAGCATAACAGCTGAAAGAAATTTTAATAAGTTGATTTTTCTCAGTGTAAAATTCGGTTTTTACCTTTTCAAGATAAACAATAAATACAACTTCTAAACTAATAGGGGTATTTAAATTTTCGTGAGATATTTGATGCGAAAAATATAGTCACAATTTAAAATAAACGATTTTTTTAATGAACTGCCCAAATAAGAAGAGTTTTTCGAAGCAAAAAATTTAAAGATCAATTATTTAAGCTTTTATACCACCTTTTATGACAACCGAAACCCGTAAAAAAATTAATAATTAGGAAACGAATAACTTTTAATACAACTTTACTGTCGCGGAATCATATTCTTTTAAGTGTCTAAATAAAATTAGATTTTTTCCAATTTTTTAAATTATTATTTAATAGTATAAATAAATTATTTAAAACCTATGCTCAATATTCAACGTTAAATAAAAATTATAAATATGCAAACTACCATTCCGAGAATCAAGAACTTTTTACAAAAATTTCTTGCTCTTTTAAAAACGTTTAAAATATTTAAGCTCTCACTTATACTTTTTGAGATTTTGGCAAAAAGCTGGAAGGCTACTTTTTTCTCAGTTTTTTGTCAATTGTATTGTTTTTTGCACAAATAAATAAAAATACATCTTTTTCTAGATTCCATTTCAGATCGTTTAAGCTATTAACCATATTCTTGAGAAACTTGTATTTTTTTGTTTTAGAAAAAGCGGTCCGATTTGGCGTGTACCCAAACAAATACCATCAATGAAATGAATTCGCCGAACCAATACAGAATATTTCTTCAATTATTTTTTTGTTATACCTGATAAAAAATTTTGTTTGTAACAAAACTATAATTTATAAAAGAAAATGCTAATTAATTTAAAAATGGAGCGTCATATCTCTAAAAGTAGGAGTTTTTAAAAAGCTTACTTTAAATCCACGATTACCGATTCCTTAGTGGGGCCATATTAAACGTAATTTTATTATGAAAGGCCCCTTAGAACGCGCCATATTAGAAAGTTTTTAAAGCGCAAGTTTTTACTTCATTACATTGCAAATATATAATTTCCAAATATTTTATAATTGCAATTTGTTTTTGCACAGCTGCATTTAGGCTTAATTTCCTATGTAAGTTATCATAAAAACAGTTTAAACAAAACGTTCTCTAAAATAATTATTGCACTATATAAACTATTACAATGCACCTTTTACTAGAGACTTATGAAAAAAAGACACGCTGCTTACGATTTTATCAAATTTTATACACTTTTTTCTATTTTGATAACTAAGTATTTAAAAAAAAATAATAATAACATAACCATTGAATTTTATTGTTCTTCCGGTGATTTTTTGTTTAAAATCGTACTGAAAAATAAACATTTATGTTACGAAAAATATTAAAAAAGGTTAAATTTCTCGTATTATAAAAATACAAGTTATGGATACGAACAAGTATTTAAGACAGATTGATAGACATAACAAAATTAGAAGGGTATCATATTTTAATAAAAAGTGAAAAAAATAAGTCGCCCATTAATAGTAATTCTATCGCACTTTGACAACACCGCCCCACTATCACGTAGGTATCCTGGTAGGAGGTCGCACGTAGTGAATGAATGAACGGCGGCGCGGTGGCCGTGGAGCGGGGGCATGGCGAAGGGGGCCATAGGAATTCGACAGAACGCCTAAGGCGCCGCACATTCCAGCGCACAAGACGTCTGGTACCCCTCACTTCCCCGATCGCTCAGCTGTTAAACGGATCGCTGGTGCATGCGGTGTTGTCTAATTTTGAATTTTACTTTGCAATTACACGGCTTTTTAGTCTGACTGGTCTGACCCTTCGAAAGGAAATGGAACAGTGCCAACCCGACGTTGCCAAGTTTTTTTAAAAGAACAAATAACTGAGACAAAAAGGTCGTGGTACTGAAAGAGCACGGTCGCCGACCTTCGCAATACCATTACATCGTTCGAAATTCCTTTAATTCCTTTTGATTAGTAGTGGTCAAGCCAAGCTACTCCGTAACAAACTACTTGGGAGATATCGTTACAGATACGAGTGGGAACATTCCTTAACATTTTATCTGTAACCTTTGGAACATATTTATTTCCAATGGACTCTGCTTGTTTATAAACATATCCTACTTGTTTTAAAAGGCAAAACATTTGATTTTTAACGGCAAAAAAATTGGAAAAAGATCAAAAATAAATAATAATAAAATGAAAAATTAATAAATTTTATTCATTTATTATTGAGATTAAAACGGTGTAATTGATAACACATTATTTAAAAACAACCAAAACTAACCACAATTATTGGAATATAAATTTTGGCACCACCGAGTATATTCTTTTTTTTTATTAATTTACTACTCTATCAACCTGTACGTTTGTAACGATTATTAATTTTAATAATAATAATAATAGTAATAATTTTCCCTTTCTAAATACCTAATAAAACAAGGTTTTCATAATTAAATATTTTATTTAAAAAGTTAATTAAATACTGTATTCTGTCATTATTTTCTTTTCTTAGTACAATAAAAAAAATTATGCCAGTGATATATGCGGCGCCATCTAGCAAGAAGTTTTAAAAATGGTTTATTTAGCGTTTAACCGCATGCATAAATATCTTTTTTATAGAGCCAATAATGAAAGAGAAATCGGTTTTGCCCCGCCACCTAGTATTCGGATGCCAAAAGATGAATTTTGTTACACAGGTTTCCACACAAACATACAGTGTTGCCGTTAATCGTAAAAAATATAAAGAAAATCGGTTTCTAAGTATTTATATGTACATTTTAAAAAACTTGCTTTTGACTAAAACATATGGAAAATTATATACCTTAGTGATCTATAAAGACCAGATCATATAAGATAAAATAAATACATTTTATTAAGGAAAGCCCCTTAATAGGCGCCAAATTAAAATTAATTTTAATATAAGAGGTCCTCTAGTAAGTGCAATATAAAATGGCTTTTAAATTTTTAAGTGATTACGAGCATTTCCTATTGGACATTAATTATATCAAATATAAATTAAAAGTCGTACTATATTTTTTTTATAAAAATTGGATTTAATTAAAAACATACTGTTACTCTTGATATCCTGGATATCAGGTGGATATATCTAAACCTTCATACATAGAAAACTTTTGTCTTACAACCTAATAAATTACTGTCAGTCCAAGAGCCCGTGAGCCGCAGACATAGGTTAAACCAGAGGTAGAATATGAAATTTAACTGACAGTGGCTTTGGCAGGTACCAGGTACCAAAGGTCCATAAACTGAAACTTAACTTTCGTCATTTTGTAAAAGCCAAATTTTATACCGGGTAATGCATCGCCGGGCGGGACATAGGAAATTCCCTAATTATTTTATATAAAAATTCTATAAAAGTTTATTGAAGAGTATGCAACTCTACGTCTATCGTAAAAACTTTAGATTTTTCGGTTAACCCGTTTGCTAGTTAGATGCTAATATATTTTTTAAAATTGTTACATTATTATCGCCTCATATTTATGAACAACAATAAAAATACCAGTAAGCGTGACATAACGTTGTCATTTTGAAATTTAGTGCTTTATTATTATCAAAAAATCGTAGAGCGAAAAGATTAACCATGAGTTATACTGCTGAAGAAAACGTATTGATGATTAAATGGTACTATCAAGGAAATAGTCACCAAAAGGTGTCAGACATGTTCGCTGCTCAGTATCCGAATAGACCGATACCCGAAAAATCAACAGTCGATAGAACTATAAAAAAATTTGAGACTAAAGGCACAGTGATAAATAACTGCAGATGTGAAGCTAGGGAGTCATCAAGAGCTAAGGGATCGGGATGAAATACGGCGGGAATTTTGATTTGACATGATGGAAAGGGCAAACATGGACAGGGAATTTTTAAGAAATATTTGTTTACTGATGAGTGCACATTTACGTTAAACAATGAACCCAATCATCAAAATTACCGATACTGGAGCAAAGAAAACCAATAAAGATTTGTCGAAACGAGGAAGCAATATCCACACAAAGTAAATGTTTGGGCGGGGATTTTCGGACAACATATTTTTGGACCATTTTTTCTTAATCAAAATTTGAATGCAGAATTTTATTTGGAACTACTTGAAGAACGAATTTTACCCGCTTTAAATGATGTATCCAAGAAAAAATTTGGTACCAAATGGATGGCTGCCGTACGATTTTTTGATAATAATAAAGCACTAAATTTCAAAATGACAACGTTATGTCACGCTAACTGGTATTTTTATTGTTGTTCATAAATATGAGACGATAATAATGTATTGCTGTGAGGTTAAAAACTTTTTTTCTGTATACATGGAAATATTTTTTGATATCTTCATTTAAAACCCTACAACTTCTATATAAGACCTTTTTGTCATATATTGTTAAATACCAGAAATATTGGACTTTCTCGGACCATTAGGCCACCATAAAATGTTTGTCTGCCAAAGGGTTGGAACTGTCAAAACTGGCGACTGAGGAAATATCGTTTAATAGGTACTCACGTAACATATCTTAATTTCAGCTTTTACAAAACCACAAAAATTAAGTTTGAATTCATGGACCTTTGGTATCTGGTACCTACCTGCCAAAGACGCTATTTAAACTTCATAATCTACCAGACTTTTAGCTTTTACAAAATAACGAAGGTCTGTCGGTCAAGGGCTCTATATGTTTTTAAAGTTTTTTTCCCTGCAGTACGGTTTTTCTCTTGTAACTTGGTCAGAAAATGTCTTGTCCTTCGTTTCGAACAACATCAAGGTAGAAGCAAAGCATTCTTCTTTTAGTATCCTTTACTATTTAGACGATAGACTCTTGCACATAACTGTGTTGCGTACCATTTCTTTTACACAAATATGTCAGTTTTACTGCCGTCCTTTATATTTAAAATAATTACTAAATTAGGTGTAAATACACTTAAATACCTTTAATATTAAATTTTATTAAAATATTCGACTTTGAAAAGAAAGTTAAAACATCAAGTCTAGTTGCCAAAATGCACGTAATCACGTATATTTTTTTTGTTTGTTCTAATAGTTTGTTGTGTAACATGTAGGAAAAGCGATATATTTTCGGACGATGGTGAACTCACCAAACGTCCGGAAATATGCATTTCTTAGAAGTTGCACGTACTATTTTTGGTCCGTTTAAAATTTTATTTAAATTTTCGCATTTGGGTAGCATAACATTATTTTTTAGTTTAATAAATATAAAGATTATAATAATTATTTGATCTTGGTATAACACTTTACTAGGATATCAAATTGCCATGCATTGTTTTTTGATTTCGATAAATAATGTCATCAGTAAATATTGAAAGCGTAGAAAAGGTGAGCGTCCGGAAAAAATATTCCCAGGCATGGATGAAAAATTACATAGCTTAGAATTGCCTTCTACATACAGAAAGCATTCTGAAGGTAAAAAAACGTATTAGAGATATTATGTACATGTTCATCCGATCAGAAAAAAATCTTTGTTTTAAAGAGGTTTTATATTTTCGTTATACATACCTACATATTTTTAACTACTAACTCTGTTCTTGTTTTTGTGTTTTTTAAGCCTTTAAAATGATTGAGATAAGTATACACTATTTCTTACGTTATGTATTATTACCAGCAGAAACAAAGTACTTTATTAACTCAAGTTACATTCCATCGCTTTGATTATTTAATATAATGTGTATATTTGCTATATATGTAAATCTGCTTTAGCAAATCCACTTTCACCGGTCCGTTTGTTTACTTCCTTTTTAAAATACTTTATTCTTTCTGACTAATATGCAATAATTTAACTGCAAAGTCAACAAATTTAATTAATATATTTTATTTAAAAATCTCATGTGTTCTGTGAATATTTTGGTGTGAATAAGTAAACAAATTATTATAAAATTAAGAGAACTGAGATGATTCGTTTTTAAAGAATAAAAGGTGTAGCAAAATTGACAATATTTTATTAATATGAACCACCAAATATAGGTTCTTGTCAAGGCCGTACCATTATATTTTTTATTTAAAGTGTGAGACATGAGGCCCACACCAAATATATTGGCCAATTAGATTCAAATATATTGGCCTAAGAGAAAAGATTTTCGTAGTTTTTTTCTTTTAATTTAGAAAAACATTGTAATTCAGCGGATTGCTCCAACCCAACCCCCATCCCCTTCGCAAAAATCTAGAAATAAATACTTCGGTATTTTATTTGCATGATTCAATTTTATTAAATTTTATTACCAAATTCCAAATTTTGCAAACATTTTTATATTTTTCAAAAAACTACAGCCTACTAGCTTTTTCCTCTACAATTTTTATCAAAAAGGCAGTAATTTTTGCAAAGTTTTTGATTCGACGTTAAAATTTCATCAATTTAACGAAAATACGGAGAAACTTAGATTTGCTTTAGAGGGTAGCAACTCAAAAAATAAACAGCCCTTTTTTCGAATTTCCGAATAATAAATATACAAGGAAAAAAGTAAAAGGAGACAATAAAGCAAAGGTTAATATCTAAATAATTTTCTGTGTATATTACTTCATCTTTTTTTCTGTAACTGGAAAAACATAATTTTGCAATATATTAAAGGTAGAAACTAGTCGCCTGTTGTAAGTATAAAAAGATAATTAGACTTGAGTAGCTACGGAACCCTTCAATGTAATTATTAAATATCTGTCAATGTAATTCTGTGATTGGACGGATTGGAACTAAAAATTGAAAAGTAGTATGGTTGTTAAGAAGTTGTTTTAAATATTATAAAGTTACATTCTTTCTAATCGTACTTTGATAAAATGTAGAAATGTAGTTTTGTATAATAAAATAGTCTAAAATTAAATCCATACCTTTACGCTGTAGTAAAAGTAATTCCATGAAAAGTCACATTATAGTACAACAGATATGTCAACAGATATAAAATGTTACATTTTTTCCCGTCACGGATAAAAATGTTAATTACCAAAGTCGCTGTCTTTAGGCCAATAGCATCTGGTATACAGGGTTATTCACGGTGAGTGTCCTATTAAGGATCTTGGAATAGAAACTACTAAAAATATTTTTTTTCAAATTTTGGCACTAAGTTTAGGTATATTGATCCTTATATGGCAAATATATTATCTTTCTGAAACTGCCGGTTATATCGGAAGTGCGTATCAACTTTTAATATAAAATGAAACACATTAAATATAATTACGTTTTGGGATTCTGCACAAGATTCGAAGCATATTTTGTCAATTATATTCTATACCTAGGTTTTAGGGTTTTTGACATATTTAAATTAATTTGTCAAAAATGACGTTTGCAGTCCCAAAAATATTTTTTTTCCATATAAATCCCTTAGTATTTAATTTGGTATAATATTCTTAATAAACACGGCCCAACCTAACTAAGGTTTTTTAAACAAGGTGTTTAAAAAATTAAAAATAATATTGGGAAAATTACCAAAAATTATATTTTTTTTTAACTTATTAAGCAATGAAAAAAGTAGTTTGTAAAAAGTTGCCTATCCTTAAAAGTTTCAGTTTTTGAGGGATTTTCCATCAAATATTTTTATTTGGCTAAAAACCTAAAGATCTAAATTCGAGTGATTAATATATTCTTAGTTGGCTTTGATGGCGTTAAAAGTCAATTAAATGCTAAATAAATGTATGTTATTCTGCATCTGTCATTTAACGTCAACATAGCCAACTAAAAATACATTATAACTCAAATTCAAATCTGCAGCTTAATAGCCAAATAAAAATATTTTACTAGAAATATCTCAAAAACCAAAACTTTTCGAAATAGGCAACTTTAAACAAACTTACGCTTATTTTTAATGATAAATAAGATTTATTCAATTATAAAATGTGGGGGTTTTTGGTAATTTTATAAATTTTATTTTAAATCTTATTTTTTATTAGGATTTTTAAAATTTTATTATAATTTTGTATTGAGTTCTCCTAAACAAAAAATAATATACCAAATTAAATAATAAGAAATTTTTATAGGAAAAATTAATGATAATTTTTAGGTCTGCAAATACGTAATTTTTTGACAAATTAATTTAAATATTTTAAAAACGTCTAAACTATAAAAAAATAAAAATATTTAATACGACCTAATTTATTGTTGGACAGATTTAATTTTTTAAGGTAAAGCAAGAAACAAGTTATTATCAACAAATATACAGATTTAAAAGGAAAGAAAATACCACTAGACACCCACGGTACGTTAGTATTTAGGCTTTCAGCCTTCGTGGATTGTCCAAAGATAAAAAAAAAAAAAAAACACTATCGCAAAAGACCTAACATCCTAGACATCGTAGAAAAGAAACGAATAAAGGAAAAAAACATAAATATGGCATAAACTGTTATATTTTCTCTAAATGTTTTTTGTTATTATTAAGCAATTAGAAATTAAACAAAATAATTTTTGACTGATAATTATGCGCCTTTCCTTACCATAACAATAAAAAATAAAATTTTACTGCCTAAATAATTTTTATGCGAAATAAATATATATTTTTATTATCTAGATTACCTTGCTTATATCTGTCCTTGTTATCATCTTAAAAATGGCCGGCATTTTGCAAATAAATGCTAGTATAAGCAGTTTTACTTTAGTACCATTGATTATTCATTTAAAGGTGCGTATATATTTTAGTCTAGTCAAAGTGGATCAAATAGTATATATTATAACAAAGAAAATATTAAAAGGCCCTACCTGTCTTAGTCATTTCATTCTTAAGCTTATAAAAATATATATATATATATATATTTTTTTTAAATAAAGAAGTTACCTTTGTAAAAATCCATTTGGCGAGGACGCATAACAATAAGATTTGTTAGCAACTACGTCGATTTTTCAAATAAAACTGACTTCAGCAACATTTCTAATTGTATTATTGACCATTTAAAGCCTGGAGTCTTAAGGAGAAAAATACTCGCGTCTCGCGTGTGCAAAGTAGTTACGTGGACAAAGTGCAACAAATAAAAGTCGAATTGACAAAAATAATCTGTTAGACCAGTTAGAAGGCAGGACTATAGTCCACTTTTCGAGCTTTTATTGTCAAAAAAGTAGAATTTTATTATATTTTGTAATTATTAGCACTTTCCATTATCTAGGTAGTAATTACTAATTTCACTTCTTTTTACCAATAGGTTAAAAAAGTTTGGAGCTTGTATGTTTCTTTGGGTTTTAAAAATATGACGCTGACATATAATAATACATAATATAAAGCTAAATTTATGTTTCTACTTTTCTAATAAGACACTCGTAGAAAAAAATCCCTTGCACACTTGCGCAAAGTGTCTTTCCCACACTTATAGTTTATTCAAACTCCGCTTTGCGTCGTTAACCTAAAGGTCTGGCTACACATAACCCCACCGATGCCGCACAAGACCCGCACCGTAGCACGACCGTGTCTTTGTGCGTTTTGTTTAACTTTTTAATTTCGACGGTAATGGTACGTCGCATCGTAAGGTCTGGGACATGCCCAGCCAATAAAATCATACTTTTATTTCAGTTCATTACGTGTAAAAATAAAAAGTTGTTAGTTTAGGGTTTGTTGTTGTAAACAAAAAATACATAAAAAATTTAATAATAATTAAAAAATGCAAAATTAATTTTATTGTTACATCCTATGAATAATATGAGAGAAAAACCTATAAATACATTGTTATTTTGTTTTAATAAGTTTTTTTACAATGCTACATTTCAAAACCTAGTCACGGCCGTGTTACGGTACGGGCTCGGTGCGGTTATGTGTAGCGAAACCTTAAAACTGTGTTTATTTATTTGTGAAAGTTTATTTTACAATCAGGTGTAATTTAAAGCCTGGTATAAAAGACCCATATTACAGAAATTTTATTAAGTACAAAACTTTTTGCAGCGCATCCCCTACATTTCACTAGCAAGACGTACGGCTGGGTGTGGCGAGACCATAACGCTGTGTTTTGGAAGCTAATGGTTTCAATGATTATGTCTGGTTAAGTCTGGTAAAAACATGTATTAAATCAAAATTAAAATTTTTGGTCCCTTTGGTCCATTTACTCGATGTTGCGTACTACTTTAAACGATAAATATAAACTGAATTTTTTAAAATTTCTAATGATACTGTTTTTCTTTTTTAAAAAACAAAACCTAGTATAAAAAGTAAAGCACTGTCTTCAAATAAATAGTTGTGACTTCGATTGGACTACAACACGTGTCAGCTGAAATATAAAAAAGATACTGTATATTTAACATTTTTCTACATATAGGTTTTAAATTGATATGATGCATATATTGTTATCAGGCTTTCACTTTTATGCTGATTTAAAATAATAATAATAATATATTATTATAAAATTTTAAATAAAAAGCATTTTAAGTTAATGACTAATATATGCAGTTCGTTAAGTTTAATATTAAACTTTAAAATTTTAACTTTATAAGTTATTTAACAGTTTTTAACTAAAATAACTGTTAACTTTACGATCAAGTTAACATTAAATTTTATATAAAATGTTTGTTTTGGAACCAATGCCTTACACCTGTTAATAATTTATTTTTTTACTTTTTGACATTTGCTTATGTGAACCTTATTCCTGTATCAGTGTTAATATTCGTTATTAACATAAAAGTACCTTTTTTTTTTCAAAATAAAACTTGATTAATTAAAACTGCATAGAAGACGTCTAGGTCAAGGATACCAAGATTCTAAGAACTCTTACTTTCAAGTGCAATGTCAAGTCTTGGCGCTTTGCATTGCAAAATATTATTTAGATACTGTAATTCTTACATTAACACAAACACTGAATAAAGGCCACAGATTGCTAGTTATATTAAGTTTTATAGCAAAAAATTTGTCGTAGTATTTTGAATAGATATTTTAGAAAAATTTGGGTAACCTAAATAAAGCGTAAAATATCTCAAAAACGTTACTAAGTATACATTATTTGGTCAGAAAATATGGTAGAAAAGAAATTCTTAAACCCAAGACTAATACAGACTTACAAATGGTTAGTTCTGGTAAGCAACGCCTTTTTTATTTCCCTAATTAAACCCAAGACTAATACACCCTTTATATATATATATGTCTTTTATTACCTGTAAGTTCTGTGTGCCGAGATGAGATACACCCATTTTGAACGAAATGGGCTTATCTGCGGCCAGCTTATCTTCGACCAATCATTAAAAAGCAATAAAACCGACCTATAAGCGACCTATGAATTTAAATAAGAGTGAACCCCAGTCGGGCATAAGCATTGTTGCTAAGTTGTTTTAAACTCTTCCTAGTTGTTTTCTTTTTTGTGAAATATTTTGCCGATTTTATTATCGGTCGCAGATAAGCAGGTCGCTGTTGGGCCGACACCTTTTGAATATAAGCAAAGGACTGAAGGTGACTCACTCTACACACTCACTAACAAAAACAGATTTCGATTCCCCACCCTGAAAAACTTCCTAATAACTAATTTTATAGAAAAATGCCAATTATAAAAAGATATTTAAATAATAACAAAAATAAAATGGTAATTTTGACATCCCGTATCTCGCAAACGATAAACCAAGGTAAAATGGGTAATATCGTATTTTGGCTCAAGGAATGTAAGGTTGGTAACACTTTGTACAGACCTTTTAGAAATACCCTGTATATTATTTAACTAAAGATGTAAAGATCTTGATGTTGCTAACAGGTCATTAATTTTTTACTGGGTTTAATACTTACTTTATATTCAAAAGAATCATTTTTTACCACCGGAATAATCAACAAGACCAATACCTGGTAAATGTCTTTTTTCTGCAAGAAAGTAAATTGGACAAGAGTTTATAATGTTGATCCTAAAGGGAGGTAAAAAGAACCATACGTTCAACCATACTATTGTGTCTACGACACAAAATAACTAGCTACGCAATACCTATCATATTCTTTGGTCTACGGTTTTGAATCTTGGGGCATTTTTTCTTTTAAAAATTAAGTATTATAACTTCTTTTAGCAATTATATAACATCAAAAACAAATCGTTTCTTAAATAACGTTTATATCTAGTCTAAAACAGTTTACTAAAAAAGGTGTTATAGAAATTTTTAAGTTTTGGAAAAGTTAAACACCCTGTATCTTGACAACGACAAATTTAAGGACCCATGTTTATGTGACCATTTTTTCATAAAAATGGCTGAGGAATACGCCCCTAAATTTTTTACCGCAATTAAGAAACACGCTGTATTACCAATCAAAATAAAATTTTGTATTTATTAGTTTTGGACCATGAGACCAGTTTTCCCAAATTGCCGATTTAAAATTCCAACATTTTTGGTCCGGTTTTTGCCCTCTTGAAACACCTATCTTGGGATACACTGTTTAATCTCTAAGAATTCAAATATGCAATATTTATTTATTTTAATTTATTAACTTCAAATATAGTTTTAGTTAAAAAAGAGATTTCCTTGACAAGTATATTTAATAATTTCTTTGTTTATTGGTTTATTTGAAAATTGTTAACCATATCAAAGTTAATTGATATTTATTAAACCATCTGATTTAAAGCGTTAAATTTATGTCAAGAATTTTAAACTCAGCTTTATATATAAAATATAATAATGTTTCTAAATCTACTTAAAAGGTAAGTTCTTGCAAGGATAGAGAAACTGCAGCATATTTGGGAATTGCAGGTAATTTGAAATACTACGATATCGGAAAACCTATTAACAAGCATTTAACACAGGACGCCATTTTGAAATTTCGGCTACCAGCCCCGACGGAACGAGAATACAGATTTGAAAAGTTTTTTGGGAAGTATGCAACCCATTATAATATTTACTGCAATACGTAAAATATTCAGTGTAATTATTCAAACTGTTAGGGGCCTTTTTAGTTTATGATTTAACTTTGATTTTGTAAATATTTCTAGAATTGAAAATTTGAAGTGCCATTTTAGATTAGAGTGGTATGTTTTTAATTTGAAATACTAAAGTTTGTTTGTTTTTTTAGTAATGATGAATTTGAGATGGTGCTCAAGGTCACAAAAAAAAAGGTGGGAAAAGAAAAAAATGGCCGATGCTAAAATGTATTAGTTGTCATGATAAAGTGTTAGCAGCATGTTTATAAAACAGTGAATATATTATGGAATACTATATTCCAAATTACCCATAGGAGGACTTCATGATAACAATACTTTTAAAACCTTGATTTTTTTTTTGGGGGTCCTTTTGACGAGTCTACCACGAATATTTATACTACCATATATGGAAACGGCGATTTAAGCCAGCCTGTCAATGTCAAATCTTTCGGGTGTCGGACTGGGGAAGCGCTTCACTTTTTGTCGGAAAAGTTTACCACAATATTTTACATGTAATTTTTTAACTGTTACAGTCACAAAACCCTAAGGCCCATTGAAATGTTTTGGGTATGGGATTGGGCGGGTTTCATAACTGTAACCCTAACGATTTTTAACACAATGTTTAAAAACTACAAATAAAATATTGCGGTAAACATGTCCGACATCCGAAAGATTTTACATTGACAGGCTGGCTTAAAGCGCCGCTTCAATATATGGTGGTATAAATATTCGTGGTAGACTCGTCCAAGGGATCCCTCCTAAAAAAGTTTTAAAAGTGTTTTAATCAAGTCAATTTTATTACTGGCTCAGGGACTATAAAATTATTCTTTTAAAAAGTTTTGCATTGTCTTCTAGACCTTAAAGTTAACTATAAGATGTTAAATTGTATCAGCAATCTAGAGATTTGGTAAACAATGTGATTTTTGCTCAATTAATTTCCGTAAATTTTGATAAAATCAAGAAACAAAATAATACAGGGTAGCCCACCATATTCGACACGGTCTGTAGCTGGATCAGCATGGGGTTTTAAAAAGTAAATACTGGAACATATACAGGTCGGATAAGACCACAGTATAAAATTATTTTAGTCTATACAGGGTGTCTCAAAAAAGTGTGATGTATCAAAGTTATATTTTCTTAAATGGAACACCCTATATTTTATGACGGTTTTTGATTCCACTTTAAAATATAACTCAAGTTTGTTTAAAGTACTAAGTGTCTAATTTTATTTGTTTTTGTGATATTTGATTTTTTGAAAAATGCAGAGGTAAAATTAAATTGATTTTACTTTAACACTTTTAATACTTTAAACTTTAAAATGAGTAACAAGATAAGAAAAAGTCTGCCATATCATACGTAGGTCAAATCAAGATCAAATATTGTACAGGGTGATCAAAAATAATTTCAATTTTTCAGAAAATCAAATAGCCATATCTCTCTTATTTTTAATGGAACACCCTGTATTTTTTACGTCACATGATGACAAATAAAATACTCTTTTAAATGGTGTATAGGTTGCCTATACCTATCTTTTGTGCTTTTTAGTAAAATCTGATTTTACAAATTTTTAGTCCAAATGTTTATTTAAATAAAGTTGGCTGTGACGTAGCAGCCATTAATTTAATTCTTAAAAAAATTACAACGACCATTTATTGATTACTAGTGTTTTAGTCAGTTTAAAAGAATTTCGATGATTTTAAATAAAAACCCTTCTTCTACAACAACAAGATGATATAATACTGGTAGGATGTGAAAAAATGGTTTACTTTAGTCTAGAGTTAATCCTGAAAAATATTCCAGTAGAAACCATCTGGTAACCTTAATAGTTGCTTTAAAAAATTTGACACAGTGATTATGGATAATGGAAGAAACGAGTTATAGGTCACAGAATGTTGTCATAAGGGACCAGAGGCGTTATTAGGATTGTTTAAAAACATAAGTTTTATCATTACCACATTCAGCTGAAATAAGTGTTATTGGAAGTAGCATTATAAGCAACTAATGAATTTTTTTCTGTGAATTTTAAAAATAGTGGCAGATAATCCAAAATCTTTTAATTTTGTGTTTTTTTCCAACACATTTACATTTTGCAATAACGGCTTAGTAAATACACATAGCTATATCACAGCCTTCTTACATTTAAATAGACATTTGGAATAAAAATATGTTAAAACGGAATTTACTTAAAAAGTATAAAAGATAGGTATAGGCAACCTATAACTATTTAAAAGAGCATTTGGTTTGTCATCATGTGGTGTAAAAAAATACAGGGTGTTCTATTTAAAATAAGAGAGATATTGCTATTTGACTTTCTAAAAAATTGAAATTATTTTTTGATCACCCTGTATAATCTATGATCTCGATATGACCTACGTATGATAAGGCAGACTTTTCCTAATCTTGTAACACATTTTAAAGTTTAAGGAGTTTATATTGTTAAAATAAAATTAATTTAATTGCACCCCTGCATTTTGAAAATCTCACAAATATCACAAAAACGAATAAAATTAGACACTTGGTACTATTAACAAACTTAAATTATTTTTTTTATGTAGAATCTAAAACCGTCATAAAATATAGGGTGTTCCATTTAAAAAATAAAACTTTGATACGTCAGACATTTTTGAGACATCCTGTATAGAGTAAAATAATTTTATACTGTGGCCTTATCCGACCTGTCTATGTTTTAGTATTTACTTTTTAAAAACCCCATGGTTATCCAGCTACAGACCGTGTCGAATATGGTGGGCCACCCTGTATAAGAAAAAATGTTTACAATTAAAAAAAGGTTTTAGATATGTCATTTGTTAAAAATAATCGCTTACCTTGCAGTTTCGAAATTGGCTGTTTTTGATGAACCAGTAGCAGCAAAACCAACGCCTACAGCTAGACCTTCAGGAATGTTGTGTACTGTAATAGCGACGACCAAAAGCATGATTCTCTTCCACTGGCCATGTTGAATTTCTTCTATGTTGCATTCGCCGTCGTAACTCTGCGGCAGAATAGATCCGTCAGCATTGTGGTCATTGTTAGTTTTCACTCTTTTACCTACTGCAAAAACAAATAAAAAAATTAACAAAAACACCATAACATATTTGAGATCTTTCTTTAAGTTTATAAGTAGAGCGAATCGCATTTCCTGTGCACGTCTCACTATAAGATGTTTGAAAAAATTTTGGACAAAATTAGATATCTCAGGAAGGATAAGTCGTAAATATTTGTTATTTTCACGAAAATGTAGTTAGTGTAATTATTTATCCAAGAAAAATAGTATCCAAAGAATCAAAAGTGCACTGACGTTATATCTCATTATCTAAAATTTTCAAAAAAATCTTATATTGCCCTACATGCTACATGCTACAAGCATTAAAACATCTAAAATATATAAAGGGTGTAATTTAATTGATGGTTAAAAATACAGGTTATGCTTTCTTAGCTTATTTTAGGAAGAAAAGTTCATATGAACATATGACTTAGCTTTTGATATACAGGGTTTTAAAATTTTCAAAAAAAAAACAAAAATTTCGAAAACACTTATTTTAGTAAAAACTGTACAGAATTTAAACCTTATTTAAATAAGTATTTATTATTTTTATTACATAATTGCTTATACAAAATCATTCAACCTAATTTTTAAAAGAAAAAGATCTCGTAATGCTTCTTTTATGGTCTAAAAATGTGCAATTAAGTAAATTTAATTTTTTCTCTTACACTAAACAAGATACGAAAAAATTACGAGACATAGAAGTAGTATTTTTATTTGCTTAATCTCCAAATAGCACAAAAATTTTACATACATTTACACAGTCAGTGGCTCGTTTTTTGTTGGAAATATTCCTTTAGTTGCCTCTCGAGAAGCCACTGGGCTTATTAAATGTAATTAAGTTAGTGATAATTAACCCCTTAATGTCAATAATAATATTGCCAAATTAAAACAAAATTTGAAAAAGAATAGTTGGGATATTTAAAAAAATTGTTTTTTTTATTTTAATAATCTGTATCTTAAAATCTAAGTGGTTTAGGACATATGTTTATATGAACTTTTCTTCTTAAAATAAGCTAAGAAATCATACCCTGTATTTCTAGCCATCAATTAAATTACACCCTGTGTGGTATGAAATCGAAAGCTGAATTCAAAACCTTTCGAACAATAATTATATAAAAAAAAATTAGCGATTTTTTGTTTAACAGGGAGGCGTCAAAACTAGACTGGTAATCATTATTATTTTTTTAAATATACAGGGTTATTTTTAAGTTGGTATTTTCCTTTTAACACTGTATAAAATGCAATATAATAAGAGCTTTTTTCAACTAAAATTATGTCCAAAAACGATTTTTTTCGAGATACAGTTAAAGTTTTAAGAAAAAAACATCTTTTTTATCATAACTCTCCTTCCATTTCAGATATTTCCACAAAATTTTATACATTTCTTCAAACCGTCACATTATATTTTTTGCTGTAAAGGTCTTTAAAAATTTTCTACCAGTGGCGTTCGGACAAGATTTGTATTGAATGTTTTTGAAGAAAAAATAGTACGCCACTGCTTATTCTTTAAATAAATATTATACTTAGAATACCCAATAGTCATTTATTAAAACACATAATTATATTTATATATATATATATATATATATATATA
This sequence comes from Listronotus bonariensis, assembly GCA_014170235.1. NCBI lineage: Eukaryota > Metazoa > Arthropoda > Insecta > Coleoptera > Curculionidae > Listronotus > Listronotus bonariensis. The sequence goes on from JACEGR010005106.1 coordinate 71,695, forward strand.
TATATATATATATATATATATATTTTTTAAATTGAGAGCCCTGCCGCGAGAAACGAAGTGAAGAGAGCGCACGCAACTTCCGCAATCAGTTTTGGTTCCGGTAAAAATTTCAGTCGAACACTAGTAATTTTCCATTAAAGGTATCTAAAAAGGTTGAAACTTAAATTATACATTTTCCAAACTTGTTTAGCTTTAAAAACTTGCCTAGCCAAACAATAAATATGATGTAAGCATTTTCTAAAAACACATAAAATAAATGAAAAAAATGTTTTAAATATCGATCAAATACATGATAATAAAACGATTAGCGTTATCAGATACCAAGAGATATCAGAATTGTGACGTATATTTTTAAAACTTGAATGACCTGTTTAAAACCTATTAATAAAAATAAGAATGTCACCGTGTCAAACATTAACATCATCGTGAAAACGAATCTGTTTTGAATTTTTTATTATACAATTTTATATAACAATATAATGGTGTCCGTATTTCGTTAGAATTGCAGGGAATCTTGGTTATTATAAAGCCGCGTATACACTAGAGCCCGATCTTCTGTTCGGGATGAAAACTTTAATTGGTACGAATGAGCATCCTGTTCGCGACCGCTCCAGTTATTCGGATTTACCTGTTTAAAAATGGCAAGTATGCAACAAGCCAGTGCAAGTTTAGTTTTATACAATTTATTAAAGAAAAGCAAGAAGAAAATGAGTCGCAGCTGGGCATCGCCGTTGCTTGTAATGAGGAGCAGAGGACCAGATGTCAAATTTCTTTTTAATTCATCTATGTTGACATGATTTTTTTAGCTATTTACCGCCATGCATCTTCTTTTTTAATATTGTTTAATATTGTTGATGGCGGGGATTCCACAATTTTTTCCATTTCTGGTAATGACTGATAATTTTTAAACACTTTTCCTGTATCCATTTTATTTTTAACAGTCTTATTTTTAAGCAAAAATGTTTCCACTAACTATAAGTAATGGCTATAAACGGTTATTTTTTGTTCGAGTCCGAACACATCTAATTCGGATTCGTGCTCAAGTATATACGCGGCTTAAGAGATAAAGACTTGCGTTTTCACAAACAGTTGCTACTTTTTAATGAAACGAAAAGACACTAAAAGATTTTTTATGGCCCTCTTAATTATAGACATGATAGTTGTTAATTTTTTTACGTAATTTTATTCTTTGGTTATAAAGTTAATATCATTACCCACCATACGAAATTCAATTTTAAAATTACTAACATTAAATTAGAGTCTAAAAATAAAATACTAATAACATATTTTTCAAAACCTCTTACCCTCTATAAATTATTAAATTAAAAAATATACAGGGTATTTTATTGGAAAACTTAAATGTTGGGTCTCTATCTGTAATAATAACCAAGATACTCCTCAATTGCAACGAAATCTGTACTAAATGTACAGATTTTGTTGCTATTGCTATTGTCTAAATTTATTGTAATGTACTGAAAATAATTATTTTATTGCCACATGGTTATTTTCTTTAATTAACCCAATGCTTAAGGTAAGCTGCAAATTGAGACGCGTTTAACGCGTGCGTACAGGCGAATTTCGGGGAAAACCCGGCCATAAATCGGAAATACCAACTTCGCAAATAAGGCCTATTCTGAGTATAATTTCATTGTCTAGTTACCTGGGTATAATAAACAATCACCCTTTTATTTTTGGTCTTGTCACTTGCAGAAATATTTTAGTTAAAAGCTGATGTTCGTGGAGACTATTTCATTGTAATTCAAAAGCGCCTGTGAAAATTAGTAATTTATATTCAGTTTTTCGGCAAAGTGTGGGTGAAAATTTTGTAAAGTAACTATGGAGCCTATTGCTGGTGGTAAGTAGAATATTAAAAATAATATTTATTTAAAATATTCCTTTACGTTTTTTTATACTGGTGTTCTGAAAAGTTAACAGTTAATTTTTTTTTAATTTCAATTTTTCACTTTTTGCTAATGTAAAAGTATGATTTCCCGTAATTTCCCGCATTTAAATTAGCTTTAAATTATTGTTTAATAAGTCCTTTGTAAGATCCCATCTTAAGTTGCTGCGATAATTTGCGATCTTGACGAGAAAATATTTTTAAAGATTTATGGTCTGGGTCCAAATTCGTATAAAATGTAGGTCCCAAACGCAACAAATTATTTTCTCTTACTAACTTAAAGAATAAATCAATTTTTACAAAATAAAACATTATTTTATAGAAAATTAAATAGAGAAATAAAAAAATTGCCATATGGGTTTAAAATTCAATATGGCGACCAATTTTAAATGGCGAAATCTTATTAAAATATATTGTTTTAATTGCATTGAACTAAGAATTAAAGAAACAGTTTTAACAATCATTCATGTAGTTTCAAAATATAAATTATAATCCAAACAGTTATTGATAATGTAGTTTTTTAGAATTAACATTCAATTCTTCAAGCTACGGTCTCAATTTTGGAAGATTTTTCTAATGTAATTTGAAGTACCATTGATTGCAAAGTATAATCTGTACTAATATTATAAAGAGGAAAGATTTGATTGTTTGTTTGTTTGTTTGAATTGAATAGGCTCCGAAACTACTGGACCGATTTAAAAAATTCTTTTACCATTAGAATCCTACATTATCCCCGATGAACATAGGCTATTGCTAGTAATAAAATAATTAACAAAATTACAACTTATTTTTTCAGGGTCTGCAACAAAATCTGCTTTGTTTAAAAGAAGTCAACTTGTCAATTGGTTAAGAATTTGTCAGTCCAAGGAAATAATGGAGCAGTGTCGTTATTTGGCAGAAAAAACTCTGCTAACCTCTACCATGCGAGTTGAACGCTTGTCAGAAGAGTCTTCAAAAGTCTTATATAAATTCATCGAGAAATATGACACAAAATTGTCAACAGCATCAAGAAATAAAACTGCATTTGAAAATAAAAATCGAGATTGGTTAAATATTGAGTTGGAGTTTTCTTCGTCAATGGGCCGGAGGGCGTTTGCCCCCCGAGATTTAAGTAATTGTACCATACTCACAAAAAAACCAAGCAAATGGTTGCTATTTATAAATTTTTCTTGAAAAAAATAAAATTTTGAAAAAAAATCCAGCACTTGCCTGGTGCCCCCCGGGATTTCATCCAGGCCCATGCTCTTAACTGCTTAAATTGTTAAAATAATAACAGTCTAATAATAATAGTAACATTTTTCATAGAGTTTTAATTTTTTAAGAAAATAGGTACTTACACAGCGCTTATGTAATGCAATAAATGAACCCAAGGGGTGGGGGGCTTTAAAAATGTTTAAATGAACGTGTTATCTTAGTTTTAACATTTTCTTACGATTAAACATGTTTGTGATTCATATCAGCACTCCTACTATTTATGACCGGCTTTTCTCCGGACGTGAGAAACTTTGCCACTGCTACAAAAATCAACGCCCAAGATGCTAAATTTGCAGTTACTTAAGCGTCATAGAGACCTATTGGGTTACAAAGCTTAGATGATAAGAAGAAAAAAATGTTATAAAATGTACACCTTTACATCGGGGCGTTAAGCGGCTATAGACTTTTAAGTATGTCAAAAAATATTTTTATTATTTCGGCTTGTGGAAATCATTTAAATCGCATTAAGTTATATATTTTCGTTATCTCTAAATTATTTTCTTCAAAATAAAAAAACACTTTTGAGCATGTCAAAATGACGTTTTTTTTACAACTTTGTAGTCCTCCGCTTTCTTTAGTCACTCTCAAATTGTCAGATAAGTGGAATATACACGCTTTAGCATGTAGTTAACTCACCACATCTTAATATGACGCGCACAGCAATTTCTGATGGATATATTTTTGTTTTTTACGATCGCTTGTATACAGGTTTCATATTTGGTTGAGGAATTTAATCGGATACAAGGTATCCTCCTGTATATTTTTCTGATGCGCTGTAGTAACTTTTAGAAATCCCCTCTTGGGCTACCCTACCATAAGTAATTAAAAAGTAACAAAACTACGTGCTGTGCTGCGTCGCATCGCACGCGTTTTACGTGTCTGAAAGTGCGCCTTGCCAAAAATTTTATAAGAAGATTGTTATACAGACTTTTAATTAAGATATCTTTTTAATTTAAAAAATTTGTTAAGCAACTGGTCTACGTCTAAATCAATTATATTATGTTATTTGCCTTTTAATTTCATAATTGAAGCTTGGGTTTTTTTCTTCATAATTATGGTAAAGTTGGCAGACTGGCAAATAAAGTAGGAACACAAGTTCGTCTGTTCAAAGAGTCTTATAAATTCTTGTCAGGCATCTCATATACACGAAAACAAAATTTGGTTAATGTTCATGCAATTGTAACCTACGGAGTTACAATGTGTAGCACTATAGGCCCCAAGGCGCGCTTGTGGCTGCTCAGGTTGTATCGGCAGCGTCGATCTCCGGAGTTAAGCAGTGAAGTGCGCGCCCATAACTTGATGGGTGACCGGCGTTGTCGGTTTTGGGCAACGGCACGCGGTGTTCTGCTCGGGGTGAACGAACGGACCGAGCAACAACCATCCAAGTTATGGAATGAATGGTGTGTGAATGGGAAGGAGTAGGGGTCAAGGTACAATAAGCCTTCAGACTGCAGTGCACCACCTAGGGGGCGGTCGTCGGGCCTGGGTGGGATGACCCCAAAGGGGAGAAAAACTATAGGCCCCAGGTACATGTTGTAGTGAAACTCGCTTCGTTTTTGTAGCAAATAATGTGCAGTAGTATTTAATACTTTTGTAGCAGAACTTCATGTTACCGTACAGAGTGATAAACCATAATTGTAAGACGTAATACTTTCCAAATGTGGCAAAATGTGCTGTGCCTTCTGCTAATCAATGCTACAATTTTGCAGTATCTATCTTGTACATGTCTAATCTAAGATTCGCGCGAGCAGCAAGACATGCGAGAGCGACCGCGGTCGGATCCCTAGCAGCAAGCTTATTGGCGTCGCTTTTTAGTAATTTTTGTTCATATTTGGTCAGTAAAGACGTCATAAGATGACGACGAAATGACGTTAAAATGACCTAAGTCACAGACAACATAATAAAAAAGTTTTCCATATAGTGCGAACTTAAGTAAACACGCTGTATATGTTTTACACAAAAACTGACCCCCATTTTGCAAGGCTTAAATTTTAAGCCAAACTGGTGAAAACCGCAATATGTTATCTTTACGTCAACTCACTACAGCGTCTTTCTTAATTGCTTGCGTTTTCTTATAACCTTTTATAACTTTTTTATTTTTTTGACTTTGTAAAAATGTTTTTTCAATACTTTTTACGCAGATTGCAGATATGCTTTTATTTTTTGTAGGGTTATATATTTTTGACATATTTACTAATTTTTAAAATATTTAAACGAAACACTTTGTATATATTTTGTATTATTTAAATGCTTTAAAAAAATACATTTTTAAAAATGTATTGCACTTTATATTGAGCTTACAATTCACGTTAATAAGGGTAAACAATAATCCTATTTTAACAGTAAACTAATTTATTCTGTTCATGTTTTACCCTAAGAACTTTTAATCAGATTTTATTAACACGTTATTGTTTAATTAATATAACAATCGACAATTCTTTACGTATGTAGGTTAATAAAAGATAACCATGGAAAACAAATGCAAGCTTAATTTATGCCTTTTGGCAGAAAGCTTACATTGGTTTTTCATGGCCATCTTTACGTATCTGTAAAAAATAATTGTTGTTTTTATAAAAACAATACCGTATTAATAAAAACCTAATTAACAAAGTTTTCAGGGCAAAAACATCAACAGAACAAATTAGGGTTATTGTTTAAATAAGAATATTGTTTACCCTTATTTACGTTATAAAATTATTAATATAAGTTGTTTTCCGCCATAACAGCCAAGAAAATATAAAAG